>JAIPRL010005523.1:0-31673 GCA_025469235.1 Pemphigus obesinymphae | reverse complement strand
TACCTGGATTTTATTTCCATTTTTAAAAATTGGTAATACATAACTAAATTTCCATTTATCAGGAAATATACCAGATTTGAGAGATTTATTAAATAGTAAATGTAAGGGAATAGCAAGAACAAATTTATATTGGGAGAAGAATATATTAGATATTTTATCAGGACCAGGACAAGTTTTGTAAGAGATATTGTTAAGTTCAGTGAAAACATCATATAATGTAATTACACAAGAATTTAAATCCACAAATAGTGAATTACTTTGATTAGTTAAGTTTCCCTGAATTAAACTTTTTCTGATATTTAGGTATGGATATTAATTTTACTACACCAGACTTCGTTCATAATCGTTTAAAAATACAAATCCACCACATATCGTAGACTATAAAATTATAATTATGATACATGATAGATATGCAATTAATGTTTAATAATAAGTATACGAATGTGATCAAATTAATTAATTATTAAAGTATCATAAAAAACCCGATTCCATTCGCCTCCCCCTAATTAAAGCCAGATTAAAATTTACAACTTTAAAAAAAACGAGAATGTCTTTAAAAAATTACAAAGATATTAATATATCTCCATGAAATTCCTGTTCTTACAATTTATTACAATTGGTAAGTTTTTGAATTTTTACAAACTCTAGTCTAATTGATAAACTCCGTAACCGTAACTATTTAACCCAACAATATACAAACGATTCACGGCCATAGATATAGAATTATATTAAACATTTGGGTCATAATACTTTATAAAAAGTTAACGTTACATTGAGGATAGATAACGATGGACGTTTATAATTGTAATTTGAAAAAAACCTTAATTGAATACACATCCGATAATATTATATTTAAATAACTATAGTATTGAAGAAAAGGACATTTAGGGGGTACTCGTTTAGTCGGGGTACTCCTTGGATGTGAATACATCATGATGGTAGTAGTGAATACATTAAATTATAAACCAAAGATATATCATCACTGTATATAAAACAATTTTGAGCAGAGATTGGAGTAATATATATAACTATAAATCAAAAATATATATTCGATTTGTTCTACTATTTCCAGATATAAAAATAATGAATAAATAAATACACATAATTAATTGTATAAAAAATATTATAATAAACAATAATAGTAGTAAATAATAGTTAAACTAATGGATTCCTCGCTCCAATCAAAGTATTAAATTGGGCAAGTAGGAATGGAAAGCACTTTGTTTATCAGGTGGGATTCTGGTTGGTGCGTAACAGTTGTGTTGAATTTCAAATCAACGGCAAATCATTTCTTTTGATAAGCTAACTCTATAGAGGGAGCTTAGGTTTAACATACATAATTAATAAGTACATATTATGAAGATAATAAAAATAAATGCGTAATAAACACATTGTTTGTAAACAACATACATGTAGTTGTTTCACTATATGCCTCTTTATTTAAAAGGAAGTCATCTTACTATATTTAAAATGTGTCTTCAGTTTAGGATTATACGATATTCTATAGATTATCTTTCTACGTGCATATTGATTTCCTTGAATGATGGGACAGTTGCATTTAAAATGTTGTCTTCCAGTATTACTTCTAAGTAAAGATTAAAAATTTAAGAAAAAATTTAAATTTTAAAAAATACATGATGTAAAAGTAATAAATAATAACACTTGACATTCACCAATATGGCATCAATTTAGCAATATGGTATCAAATGTATTTACAAGAATATAATTTACAATATTCAATACCTATGTATAACACAATAGTTTTATCGTCTGCTTATTTATTAAACAACCAAAAAGCATTGGCTATATTATAATGCGTAATTACGTCCTTTTAAACTTCTATAATTTATAAAGTATAACTTTCGATAGTTGATCATAATATAAAATCACTACAATATATCTATTCTCCATTATACAATCATTATGGATTTTTTCAAAACATATATTTTTATTGCTTTCAGTGCTTAGGTATTCCGTTGTTTATTGTTCTGTATATTGTTATAACCAGTAGCAAAACTAGCTCTAAAATTTTGGGTAGAGGCTTTAATCTCAATATTGTTTGAAAACCATAAAAAAAAGGTCATCAACCGTATTGTCAAATTAAATTTAGCAATTTTGAAACTTTTTATTTTAATATCAATTATCATAAAACTATTTTGTTTTTTTGGGACAATGAACTATTTTGGTTGGGCTAAGCATCGGGGGGCCCTATCCCTTGTTTATGGTTATACCCGTATCCATGTAGATTTTATTCTTAACTGATTTTTTATTTTAGTATTATTTTTTGTTAATTTCATTATATTTACTGATATTATTTACATTATTATCAATATTGCATTAGTGACCACGTTATAATACTTAATTTTAGTTAATTCGTTAACTGTAATAATAAGCTTTAATTCGCTTTTAGGTATTCATTATTTTCGTCAATATTCATAATTTTTTTTTTTTATAGTTTTAAATAATTTCAATAATTTTAATTGTAACCGCGTAATTTTTCGTTTAAGTGAATATTTTATTACCATTAGTCATTTTATTATAATGGTTATTAATATTTTTATTATTTTGATCCAATTTTTTTGTTATTATCTATATTTGGTTTACATTTTTCTTAAAATGTAATAAAAACTACCTATACAAACTATCTTAAAATCGGGCGTGTGATGTCTTCTAATCCAAAATCGGAAAACTGCTGATTTACGTATTACTATAGCACTTGTATCAGTTTAAATCAGAATCACGAATGTTTATAATCATATCATCATTCATTAACGTGAAACTTTTAAAACGATTTATGATAACAATAATAATGTCAATGAATATACTATGATAATGACAGAAATTATTTAAACCGTTTGGTTGCTGGCCTTATGTCAATTATATGTTAGATTAACTTCGTTGGTCACATTATGATTGATGAATAAGCAACCATATTACCTTAAATCGTGATTGTAAGTTAAAAGTCCATTTTATCTTAATAGGAATAATATTTTATCTATGTACGTTTTGTAGGCCGTAAAAACGGCACCGTAAGTAATTTCATATATTGCATTTAGTACCGTTGAAAATATTACTGCTAGATCAGTAATAAACGGTTTTGTAAATTTTTTTCCAATGACCGCTATAACAGTAATATATATATATAAGATAGACTTAGTGATACAGTAATAATTGTAATCTCAATAAAGTAATAATTTTGTTAAAAATTATTACAATAATAATAACAGACGAAAATTAATAGGTATTTTAAATAATAAAATTAGTTTAATAATAAGTTTTATTTTTTAGTTTATTTTTACATAACAGAACTTCGATCCGGAGTAAAGTATATTTTTTAACATTCTTTTAATAAATAATAGTTTTTGTACCTACATTTTTGTGTTTTACAAAACAATTTACAAGTACAGCAATCATATTCTTGGCCTCTGGTCGAAAATTTATTTACAGAAAAAAAAAATATGTATTGTTACTATTGTAAAATCAATAACGTCCTCGCTATACTCAGAATCTAAAAAACCTTAACTCAGTTCCGAATCTAAAATATTGAAAAAAACCTCTAAAAACAGAATTGTAAATTCTAAAATGTACAATTGAAAAAACTATTATTTAGACCATATGATTTTCCGAACAATAAATAATGATTTTTTAAATTTAACAATGTCTCTTTGAGGAAAATATGAATAATTTTTTTAGCTCATTAATTTCATTCGATAATGCATTACAAGAGTATTAAATTACTTGTATTTAATTTAGAACTGGTGAAAATGATGTAACAATATTATAGTATAATACCTAGGCAACATATAGACCTTCAAAAGGATTACGATGCATTAAAAAGATTAAAACTGCAAACAATGAAGGTTTCGTCGGCCGCCAAAACTCGTAAAAAACTTATAATACGATTTTAGGATATTATAAACAGGAATTTCCGTTTGAAAATCAAAAGTTTTCATTTGTCTAATGTAAAACAAAAAAGAACGATAATTATTAAAAAAATAAAACTCGTGAAGTTGAATAATAATTATTTCAGCTAGGTATTCATTATTTTTGAAACTTTTTGTTCGCCATATACACAAAAGAAAATATTCGTCCTGTTTATGTGCGTCCAAGAGGGTCGAATACAAAATTAGCACGGAACACTGGAATATTACTTTGGGAACTAACATAAATACATTATAACTACATAATGATAACAAAATCCTTTGATAAAATGCAAACATTTTCCATCTTCCTCAAGCTCTATGATGGGTTATATGAAGTTCGGGTGGATTTTGAGAATAACCACATTCTTTGAACTGTTCTTTTTTTTCACACTTTCATAAAAACAGTATATTATTTTATAGTCTGACTTGGTCTAAATAAAGACATTTTTTTGCCAAAAAATCTACAAGAAATATTATTATTTTTAAATTCTCTGAATTTTCTTGATCATTCACCACACGAATTAAACGAGATTTTCGTTAACAATATTCAGAAATTTTGACATCTTATCACTGTTACCATTTTGATATAATTATTAATTACAATTTAAATCAAGTTTATTTTACATATCAGGTTACTCTGAGTTATTATTTTTGATTTCGTAAAAAATATATTTTTTAATTTTTTTATTAGTTTTATGATAGTATCAGAAGCAATAATTATCATAAACAGAATCATTTATCCAAAAATACAGTATTATGTAGGCCTGAAATATTATATAAATACTAATTAATATACTACTTGGTTATTTAAATATTTTATTAAATTATGATGACAAATATAATAGGATAATATTGTAAATTATTTAACAAACATCCGGGGCTGATGTTATATTTTATAGAAGACTTTAATAATATTATAACGATTATAGGTTGATTTTTTTCATTACATAAAAATTACATCAGTGGGATTTATGGATACGCAGTCAATATTGACAACAAAACTCTTAACCCTTATATCAGCTATTCACTGAAGAATTTTCGTTTTTGAAAATTCGATACTTTTCTTCTGGAACTACTATTCGTGAATACTTACTAAAACAGTCCTGAAATAATATACGAAGTACATAATATTCTAAATGATTGCTAATCCTATAAGGTATAGGAGGGACTAAATATAGTGCAGGAAAGTGTCGAAAGGGAAACTGGATAATGATTATAACTTCTGTCTTTCCAGAGCCAGAAAAAAAAGATCGGTTAGTGATAGAAATTGAGTAGAATTCGTGAGCGTATATTTACTGTCTATATGTGAGATACCAAACGATTTCTCAAAACTTTTGTCCAAATTTTTTATCCGCACAATCTCTATATAAATAGTTTGCTGAAAGAATATATATCAATTGTACATTTTGTAGTATAACCGATCTATGGAACTCGAACAAACCAAATCAAACTTATTAAAATATTGGCAATTGAAAAAATTAAAAAAAAAACACATTAAAAAATAATTTTTTTCTCCGTGACAGAGTCACCAATATTTAGAAAATCACCAAGTTGGTTCAATATGCTGAAAATTCATCATTTTATAATCCACCAAAATACGCACCTAAAAATAATAAAATACATCTTTGAAACGTAAATAAGTAAAAAAGTCATCGGCTTTTTCGGATTTTGCAGACTAAATGCAGAATAATTTCTAGTTTTATCTTTGCTGAATAATGCTGATTGAAACTTCAAATTGCTGACTAGTCACGGAAAAAAAAATTACTATAACATTTCAGTTAAAACAAATATAAATAGATTAACTACATTTTAGTTAGAATAACCATCATTTAACTAATTTTTATACATAGTTAAAAACAATAAAAAAAAATAGTTAAACATATTAGTTAAGTAAATTAATTTTTCAAGTATAATAACTTTACATATGGCTGAATTAACTGTAGATTATAGTAAACTATTTTTAACTTAAGTTATATATATATAAGTTATACTATATATATTGTAATATATTTACCATTAATTGAAGTTCAATCAACAAACTATTATAGGTAAATTATGGCTTTGTTTAAAACTCATTAAATATATACACTTCTATAGATTACGTCAGTCCATATAAAGTTAAAGTTGTATTAATAATTGTGAATATGTGATTTATGTTAATCGACAATCATGTTATGTACCTACATATATATATATATATATATATATAATGTTATACATTTTAAATGAAACATTTGTTTCATTTGCTCATGTGATTTTTTTTTAGATTTAAAACAGTTCTTATTTAGGTAAAAATGTGTAATAGTGTTTGACTGTTGAAGATTAAAAATATCATTAATACACAATAAGATAATTGCCTAATACCTATAACTATATAATATAAGATATAGACTTAACTGTTGATAAGGTTTTAATGTAAATAATAGTTATAGATAAAATATATAAAATTTTGTTAAATTTTTGTTTGAAAATCAACTTTTATCATTTTTTTATTTCCCTCGTTCAACTTATAAGTACCACAGAATACGTTTCTGCGTGGGGCCCACTTAAATATTTTTAAATATCTATGTTTTTTTTTTATACTGCTTATTTTTGTAATTGCTTATTTAACTGTAAATGATATGTATTATGCACCAGATATAGTGTATACATATATTATATACCATTACATTTTAAATGTATAGTATGTAGGTAGAATATGTGCTTAGTAAAAAATGACTGAAATTACCCATCAAATTCTGCATACTGTAAAAAAGATATTCTTATGTACATGTATGTATAGAATTAAATTGTTTAGTAAGAATAGCCAAAATAAAATGGTATCTTTAACATTTTTTGGGGTCTATATAAAATACCAATTTAATTTAAAACAATTAAATTCTGTAGTTAAGTGAACTAAAAAATATAATAATAATATAAAAAGTTAATAATGGTAACCGAAAAATAAAATAGAAAATATAACTAAAAAATGTAATAGGATTACTATAAAATGTGGTAATAGCAACTAAAAAAAATATTAATGGTTACCACAAATTTATAGTCACCATTACGCTTCAAATTATAGTAAATCTTATAATAATTATTTAACTATAATTATTTAGTAAATTGTCACATATATTACTCCAATCCATAGTTAATTTAAGTTTAAATAGAGTTATATAATATAATTTATTCTTAATGACACTAAGTAGATATCGAAATTACGGTTTTTAAGTTATTGCTGAAAATATAATTTTTTTTTTTGAAAAAAAAAACCATTTTTTTCTACCAAGTATTGGAAAATATGTAAACAATTGAGGAATTAAAGTTAATAAATTTCACGATTATCGGAAGTGAATATAATGCATAATGAAGTATTGTGTTAACGATTAATTCCTTCTCAACAATTAAAAACCCCGTATCCAATAAATATACTAGATACTGGCACCTCTTCATCATGTAACATTTAATAATAATGAAATATTTCAAATAGCCAATCATCCGAAATTGATACTACATAACATATAGGTATATCTATAATTTAATCCATATAATACGATCAGTGAAAAGGCAATATCATGGATGAGAGAGCCTTTTGTGTGTACCTTATATAGACCCTTATTCGCTGAAATATATTATAATATAATAATGCGATATTATCAGTCTAATTTCCAAAATGGTGTTTAATTGATTGTATTGTAACTATTTTTATAATTCAGACATATAATAATAATAATAATAATGTATTGTACGTTTTAATTACAACTCAATAAAGAATATATACAATATCAAAGATAAAATGTACAAGTTAATATTGCACGAGGATGAATAATAATGATTTTGTTAGATGTAAAAACCTTTATATTCCTCGAAGAATTGTCATCATGTATTATACTTATAATGTACTTTACATAATATCAGTGTTTGGAACGTTCACTAAAAAATCGAACTCGTTCGCATTCGTGTTCATTGTTTTCCTATGAATACGTTCAAGCTCACGTTCTATTAAAAAACGAAAGCGTTCATTTGCTGGTTCATTTTATTTCGATTTTTTTTTTTTTTTTTTTTTTTAAACTGATTGTTACGTAACTTATTACTTACTTAGGTGTAGTTTACAGAACAACCATTTTTTTTTAAATGTGCGCTCTTACGTGTTCATTTCAAAAGTGCTTGAAAAAATTTACGGTTGGACTTTGTTTTGAAGTTAAAGAGTAACTTTAAGTCGATTATGTAAAACGACATATTTTACGTTGAGTTTTCATAGTTTGTAAATGTGATTATGTACCATCAATATTTTTACTGATAATTTTGTAGTATTTCTATCAATATTTTTTATTTTATCAGGGTATACTTTCGAGTTAAACTGTCCGAGTAACCTGGCATAATAGATACGATTGAAAGAAGTACACTTAAATCATAATTCAATTAATTTGTTACTTACGTAAAGTGGTGTTTCACAACAAATCGGAGGATATTTAAATATTTTCGATTTAATTTGCGATATACGCGAGCATGGCTATGTTTCCTAAAATACCTACGACAATGTAGCGTACTATATACGTGAATAGATGATAGAACGATAATTCCATTGTACTTTGTACTCTATGGTCTGTACACATGTTTAAAATTAAATTACTCCATAGCATAGAATACAAGTAGGTAGACCCATACGGCCATACCTAATCTTATTTATAACTTATTACACGTCTATATTTAAATGTCTGTTACATTAAAATTTAAATACGATCAGTTTAATTTTAATTTTATAATTTATTAGGTGTTATTATCATAGATCAAATTTTTTTATTATTGATAACCGTGCCTCTAATGTATGATAAAAATTTAAAATAATATAAATTTTGTACAATATCAAATGTAAAATTAACGTTAAATGAACGAAATAAAATCGTTCACGTTCTTTAAGAAATGGAACGCGTTCACAAATTCGTTCTAATGCCATTTAAATGAACGCGTTCATAGGTCGTTCAAAAAAAATAAACGCGTTCTTTCCAAACATTTCAAAATATAGTGGCTTTGATAAAGATATTAATGAAATTATTCAATCCATTAAAATGATATTTAATCAAAATTATTTTGAAAATAATAAATATGTATATTCCCGAATTTATTGTTTCGTCACAAATAGTCCATATAGCATATATTATAAACAATAGGTACTTAAAAGATATTTCAGATATATTTATGACACTTTCGTTTTATTCACAGGTACAAAATATAGACAATAAGAAGTTATAGTTAAAAATTTAAGCAAAAATATAATCTATACTTGAAACACAATAGTAAATAATAAAATTAACTTCTTAGATCTTACAATAAATATCTCTAATATTAAATTTAATTTCAATTTTCAATAAATATATATAAAAAACGCACTCACACTGATACGAAAATTACAAATGATTCTAACTATCCGTTTTCAGAAATATTTCTTTACTTTTACTGCATATAGACTGAAACGTGTTCCCCTAAACAAACCAATTAAAATAAAAAATTCAATATAATTTGTGATATGGGAATTTTAAATAATTTTGATGTAAAATGTACTTTCTGTATTTATTTAATAAAAATAAAGTAATAAAATAACGTACTGTAACCACTGCCGAAAATAAGGAAAGGGTAAGAGCCGCTGTTCTCCAAAGTCCACGACGCTCGGTGCGCAAACAAGCTCAAGCTTTACAAATTAATCGTTCTTCCGTTCGACGTATCGTCAAGCGTGAGTTGAACTTTCATCCTTTTAAGTTGACAATTGTTCAACAGTTGAAACCCACTGATTACCACCAACGTTTAGAATTTGCATTAGAGAAGCTCTCGTTATTTGAGATGAATGACAATATGCTGTTATTTATGAGTGATGAAGCGCATTTTCACCTCAAAGGTTTTGTAAATAAGAAAAATTGCCGTTATTATGCTACAGAAAACCGGAATAATACATTATCGCAATAATGCAATAAAAATGGAAATTGCATTAATAGACTAAAACTTGCTTCAACGCGTTCACTCAAATTTTTTGGGCCTACTTTCTTCCTGCTACGAACAAGATGGACATCATATGCTCAATGTTCTTTTTAAAACTTAAAATGGTACTTATTTGTATATGATAAAATATTAATAAAATAATTGTACGTCTAAAACATCATGTGTTATATCTATTTGTTTTTGTCCCTATTTCCGTAAACCACCTGTATTACCTAGTATTAATGCAATTAATTATATTATTCTATGAAATATCATAACTTTTATCATGCAACTTTTCTAATATTTTAAATAGAATCAGTAAGTATGAATTCCAAATAGGTACCTATACTATATATTTTGAAGATAATTTTTACACTTTCACAAGAGATTTATAATTATTATCGTAGTTCTTTGTAACTTGAAAAAAGCAGTTTTTATGTTAAATAATATTAGTTCCATTGTAATAATAAATGTGAAAAAAGTCAAGAAGTTTTTCTCGACTGTAAACTGGCGGTAAAATTTCCGTTACCACGAAAATTTCTAACCACGGTACCACCGCACGATACAACAGCAGTAGCAGTTTTGACAAAATTTCAAGGAAGGGTGATTTTATTGGCATGACATAAAAAATTTTTTTCTCTTACTTGAGAGTCCATTTAAAGGTATGTCTTATTCTTCTCGTATTTTAAGGAAGCAGTTGTTTTATATAAATACAAGTCAATAATAGGTATATGCAAGTTTCCTTACTTGACCTTTTATTTAAAAAAATACTTTTTTAAAAAGTATTTTAGCGCATTTGCATATGCATAAAAATATCAATATTAATTTATATAGACAATATTATAGAAATATTTCTTCTTTTCTTTCTTTCAAATTTCTTCTTTTTCAGGGCACTATCTCCGACTATTTGGGGTTGGCCACACTTGCCCCCAACTTTCACAGAACTCGATTTTCCGTATTTTCTTCTTTTTTTATACTCATTCACCTAATATAATTCTGTATTGCATCCCTCCCTCCTCTTGTTTTTCTTTCTTTCCTTCCACATATATTCCCTTTACTACACTTACCACCACTAGTCATTTTGTCAACTATCGAAGCTACTCCTATACTCATATACTCATTTCTTAATTTGTTCTCTCTAGTTATTCTGCTCATCGTTTTAACTTTCTCATCACTACTATACTCATCTGTTCTATCTTCCTATCTACTGCCCAACAGTCTGTTCCATACATCATTACAGGTCACATCACCACCTTATAAAATTTAACTTTTAACCTAATAGGAATTCTTTTGTCACACAAAACACCCGACACTTCTCACCATTTCATTAATCCACACTTATTTCTGTATTTCAAATCCTCTTTGAAGCCCCCATCTTTTTGTACAACAGACCCTATAAATACTGAACATCTCAATCTCTCCCACTACATCCCCACTCAATTTTATTTCTAGTATTTTCCTATTCCCTCTGTGTAATGAAATATTAGAATAGTTAATTAAATAAAGGATATTATTTATGAATAATATAAATAAAATGAGGAATAAGTGGTCACCTTGAGGAACACCAGAAATAACGTTTATAGCTTTGGAAAAATAGTTTTTAATTTTAACAAATTAAAATATATTAATTAAAAAGGAATTAAGTGATGATAAAGGGTCGGCAAAGTCAATTTTCTTAAGTTTGATAATTATTAAATTTTGATTGATTTATCGAACGTTTTTTCAAAATCAGTGTATATGAAGTCAGTTTGCTTGCCTCTGGAAAATAAATCTAAAATGTAATATTTGAAAAAAATTAAATTTGTTAATGTAGATTTGTTATTATAAAAACCACGACGTTGAGTGATTAGGATGTTTTTAAACAAAGGAGATCATTTTGTGTTTATAATTTTAGAAAATATTTTCGGAAGCATAGTAAGTATAAATATTGGATGATAATTAAAAAATGCATTAATCAAAGCCCAAGGGGGGAGGGCCACCGCTTCCATCCCCTCCTCAAACCGCCACTGTACAACATGCCTAATTGCCTACCTAATGGAGATCGAACTAAGACCCTACGCATGATAACGACTACACATATCAACCTAACCACTACACCGATATGAAATTCGTACGATATTCCAATCTTATAAGTGCCGAGAACGACTTAAACAACACGTTAGGTAGGAAATCTGTCCGATCGAGTACCGACTATACGGGAATAAAAATAGATGGGAAAAACGTACGGTCCGGTATTAACGACGCCGGAGAAAACGATCTCATCGCTGGCAGGACGAGAAAGACAAATCGTGGATTTGAGAGTGATAAGACTACGACGACGTGGCAAAAAGCAAATTGCGCAGAAAGGTGATAATGCGACGGTCGTTGAGTGAGGGAGAACAACCCCCGCTAATACCCCACAAAAACCTGTACCACGACTCCTAAGTCCCCCCCATTTTTCGACGTTCTCGTGTGAATTTTGCGAAAAAGGGACGCTGAAAAATCTTGAAACCTTTTGCAGAATAATTTCCGACGTCGTCGGACGTTAAAACGAGCGTAATACGGTCTCGAAAAACGCCCAAGAAATGAAATCGAAATATTTCGGGTCATCTCATGGTTGGAAAACATCATAGAAGAGAATACGGTATCATTAGCATTTTATTAAAGTAAGAAATTTGGCCTAGTTCCAAGCCTTACTTGCAATGAAGTTTTCTAGTCGATTTTATGCTTATGCAAATAGCAAATATGCAATATTACGAGTATATAGGTAGTGTATACCATATATTGAGGTGGACGGGAGAGTACCTTTAAGAGTTTTATCCCATAATACTCCGAAAACAGATATATTTCTTCAATCATTACAGTTTTATATTATTTATCATTATAAAAGTAATATAAATTTTATCATTATATTTTGTGTTGAGTTACTTGTAGAATTATTTATATCTTTACTTATTATTGTTTCCTTTTTTTTTTTTAAGTTATCTCTTATTAAACCATTTCCAAGAGAATATTTATTTTGTTATATATTTAAAAAATACAATTTTATGTTACATAACTGTATATTACGATATTGTGGAGGAGAATAATCACTCACTTTCTACAAAAAATAGTTTAAGAATATTTTTATTTACTTAAAATATGGAATCCTGTCGAAAAATGTATGTATCAGAAACAATGTAAAGGATTAAGTATAATCACGGTACGATGGGAATAATTTGAACACAAAATTATATAATTTAAAATTTATAATTATATAATATCAAAATGTATATTCGACATTTAATATAATGATATAACTTAAACATTTTAATAAATAAATAATTATATTAATTATATCCAAAACAATTTTACTTACTTTACAATGCGTTCAAAATCCGGGTTAGTTTAAGTTATATGTGTATTCCAAATAGTACCATTAGCTTGAATATGGGAGGAACTTTTATTCCGAATTTTTGTCCTTGGAATTTGAAGTACATAAATTTCTTAAATAGAACAAAAAATATAAAGGAAAGTCTGGATTTTATTGGTCTGGCGAATATCACTTATATTTTGGTTCAGCATTCGATGGGGTGTACAAAATTGGCTAGTGGCCATTTTCTCAATACTCGCGAGAACCTTATCTGTATAAGTACTACTGTAAAACTCGATGACGATTGACGATTTAACTGAAATATATTTTCTATTAATTTCCCAGAACATTTTTATACACTGATTTTCATCGAATGTGTATAGACGTACTATTTAGTAGACACATTCTAGCGATTTATTTTGAAGTAGAAACGTTTTTTTTTTAAATGTATGAACGACGTTCAGTCACCAAAATCATATATAATTATAATAAATATTAAATTTTATTTTATATAATTTTTTTTATATATATCAAAAACAAATAATTTATCAAAAAAAAAAAATAGTATTACTTATCAAAAAAAATATACCTATACAGGTATTGCGAAATATTCTGAACATTTTATGAAATAATGACAAATATATCGAGTTGATATTGAGTCCTGGATACATTTTTGCTTATAATTTAGTCCGCGCAATACGTAGGTGTTCGATAACCTTTAACAGCATCACACCCGCATTTTCTGTACCCATCCATCAAATGAGAAATATAGGACATATGATATTTAAAATTAAAATTTAGTTAAATTAGATTTGAAACACTAAATCTTATAAACACTAAATCACAATAAGTCTTATTACTAAAATATAAGATAAGAGTATTTGCGAGGGAACCTCGGAGCTTATTTGAATAAAGTATTTTAACCATAAACTTACACATTTTTAATTTCGATTTAATAGTTTAAATATTAATTTAGTCTTAACTTCTTTGTGGGACAATATTTAACTGAAAGGTTCAAAAATTTTCCCTTATTTAAACTTGGTATAAGGTGTTCAACTCTAAATTTAACCTAAATTCCACAATTTTTATTTTAAGCGGTGTACTTTATCATTTAATGCTCAATGAATTGACGGAGACTGTAAATACGCGGGTGTATTGTTCTCTCTTTATTTTTTATCGGGTTTCATACTCATTGTTACCATTCATTAATTAAATTAATTACATATTCGTTATATTTTAATTCTTGAATTCCGGCTTATAGGTGTTTCTTTGATTTAGCATTTTTATGGTAATATTTTATATTGTATAGGTACATAATAATACAATTATATGTAAAATGTGCTTAAGATTGTCAAAAAATTGGATACCTATTATAAATTGTAATTTTTATCCATTTCTATGTACCTAATTAATAGCATATTATTGTGTTTTGTATATTTACACCATTTGTAATTTTTATGATTGACAATAAATGGAAATTGTATTCGTATCACTCATTATAGATCGATACGAAATATTCAGCATATAAAATAATAATTAATTTACACTAATAATTCGCATTACGTAATGATCTTTAAATTTTTTATATACCTCAAAATGTAAAATTCGTTACATAAAACGTAAAAATAAAAACAAATATTTATTAAAAATATATATATATATATATATATATAATATATAATTATACTCTATTTTTACATCGTTTTTTACAACAATTAAAATACACATTATTTCCATATGTTGCATTCGGTCATATCACCAAAAGATAATTTAATATTATTTACGGTTATTATTGCATAATTAAAATATTAAAAATAATGAAAGAAGGAAAAAATATTTTTTGGGAGGGAGGATGGGGGAATATTTAGAGAAATTGTATTTTATTAATCAATATAATTTTATATTATTGTGTACGATATTTGTTTAAAAATATGTTTATGTGTTTCTCATTTTTATCAACATAAAAATATCGTACAAATACGAAAAAAAATATATAGTTAATAACATTATATATTTTCATATAGGTAATTAATGCATTCTATTTAACCGTTATTCGATATATTGATTTTTAAGATAAATAATTATTTAAAAATTGGAAAAAATTAATATTTTAACTAATAAGACGCGTAAAATGCAAATATCAAAAATTAGTCTCCTGTTTTCTATCGTTTTTATTTATTCTTATTTCGTATTTTCAAATTTTTTATAAGTTAATAAAAATTAGAAATATTAATGCCATAATGCCCGTTAATTGTAGTTGTGATACCCTCTTGAGAAGATGCTTTATACCTATACACTCGGATTTATACGATCAGTTGGAAATTTTAGGAAAAATTAAAACCTTAATTCCTAAAATCTAACTTTACCAAAAATTTTTAAATAAATTTTAAAATATTCTAATGTTGGTAACATTTTTAATAATTGTTGGATATTAAAAAATACTTCTGGAGAACGGAGAATGAGGTAAAATGTGTTTTGAGAATTGCACGTTTTTTTCATTGGTTTTAACGCTATTAAAAAATGTAGGTACCTAATTGCCGTAAATAATCTAGGTACCTATATATTTGCATGGACGAGTTTCGATAAAAATCATTAAATGTCGAGTTATAGGACTTTTAGTTTTTCAGAATTTTCCATTTTTAAACGTTTCATAACTCGACAAATAAATATGTTATCGAAAATCGTTGGTGTAAAAATTCTAGGTGAAAGATTTTAAAATTTCTTATAGAGAATATCAAAACATTAATAACCATTCAATTTTCTGGAAACGTGCGTCTCCCGCTTTATACATTTCACTCGCGGAAAAAACGATGGTACACGTCCTTGGAATCAAATTCTCGCATAAATCGGATGGACAAGAATAAAAATAAAAATAAAAATTCGACTAAGCGTATGTTATGTATTATTTATTTATTTTTACATTGATAGCCGAATGCCGTTATAGTACGTTGTCGTCATGAATATCAATTTTATATTTAAATATTTTGTAGTAGTGTATATATTATATAGATACCAGCCCTGATCTCCTGTCCAATAATAACTTGCTCCAGAAATATAATGGATTTTGTCGGGAATTGTATATAATATGTAAATGTCATTTCGAGCTCTCGCGAAAAGTTTACTATTTTATTCATCCGACTCAAACGTTTCAAATCGTTTCCCTCGCCGAGCCTGTATAGAAAGTGAATGGTAAGTGTCAAGCCGATCATTTTCAGACTAAAAATCGATAAATCCTTTAAAAAAAATTAAGTTATGAAAGACCATTCCGTGATCTTTCTAAATTCCCGGATTCTATACATAATTTTTAGTTACTTCATTTGTTAAATGTCAAGATCATAAAAAAATACGTGCATTGTGCTAGCTCCCCTTTTTAAATTTTAGGGTTCTGATAGTATAAATATTCTTAATTTGTAGTTTGTTTGAATTTTGTTGACACTTCTACCAGTTCTACCTCCCCCACCCCCAAAAAAAAAATTTCATAAAATTATTTTTAGTTCAAGTGTCAAGTATTTTAATGCCTAAAATGATTGCAATCTGCAATATATCAATGATAAACTGACCATATTAATTGATACATTGTTTAGGACTATAACTGGATTAAGTATAAAATAACATGATTATAATACGATTAGTAATTGCATAATATTGCTGTACGCATTGGTAAAGTAATGTTTGTATCTTTTGTCAACTTTTTTTACAACACTATAATTTATATAAAAATACCGACACACTTAAAAGAATTAATGGACTTCTGAAATAGTAACAATTATAAGCCTAGGTAAATTTTTTTACTTACCTGTTACAATTTTATTAAAATAAAAAAGTAAAAATTTACATCATTAAAATTTCAAGTTTTAGTTACAGTTTAGCTAGGTAACGATTAAAAATGTTTTTATTTATTTATTTTTTTTCATAAAATAAAATGAACTTCTTTTACTCCTATATAATGTGAAGCAGGAAAATAGTTCATGATGTAAGAAACGCAGACATTGAAGTGCCAATTAAAGTTTATTTAGATGGAGCTGCATTTAGGAAAAAAAAAATGTTAGTTTATCTCATCTTTGGAATTTTAGTAATTTTACATTACTATATTTAAATTGTATTTTATAAACCATAAATCTTTATTTTAAACTCTGTTTTATTTAATATGAATTTTTTTTAAATCTTTAATAGTCATATAATATAGTTATAACTTTTTATTTTGTATTCTTTCAAAGTTAAATTAAATATGCATTTGTTAAATCTTTAATAGTAATAAATTATTATTTTATATAGTTTTTTAAATTAATAAAATATAACAATATTATATCTTATTTTTGTTTGTTTATTGTTTAGATATATTAAAGAAATATTCAAACAATACAAGATATAAACATTTTTTATTTGTTCCTTAACTATATAAAAAGGATATATTATATTCTAGTATTTTTATTATCTATATTATTTTCTATAGGTGTGTATCAGAGAATTCATATTATATGCTGTTATATGTCTGCGATTATTTTTTGGTTGTCTTACTGAGAGGTTAGATTAAGACCGATATATTATTTTAATGGTTTTTTTTATCAATAATAAATATATCAGATGGCCGATTTGCCCAAAATAATATTTCCAAAAACTATTTTGTAATTTTAAAAATATTTCATAAAACAAAAATTTTTAATATAATATTATTAAGAAATAATTTTGTATTATAAAAATATTATATTTGGAATATTAAAATAATATTAGAACTTCTGCCAAATGATATTACTATGATAGTACAAAAATATTTTTTATTGGGTTTGTAATCTAATAATAATTATTAAATAATATTACTCATCCTGAAACGGATATAAATGCACAAAAAACCCTCAAAATATGCATTTAAAAATACTATAATATGCTACAAAATATGTATTTAAAATTTACAAATATGAATTAAACATGTAAAAAAAGGTTTAAAAAGTTAAAAATAAGCAATATATGTAAAATAAAATTGGTATTAATTTTACTAAAAATGTTATAAATCGTGCATATTTTTTGTCGGATAAAGTCACTTTATTATACTCTAGAAAGTTGTTACTTGTAATTTTAAAATATTTAGTATTTAAAAACAATAATTTTACAATGTTTTATGATTGGAAATAAGAACACATAAAAATATAAGTTAAAAACGAAAATATATACTAAAAAAAAAATTACATGCTGGTATATGTGATGTATATGCATTGTGCAAAACGAGTTAAAAAAGTGAAAAATATGCAAAATATGCAAAATAAATTAGTGATATTTTAATATGAATAAAACAAATCGTGCATATTTCTTATTAGTTTCAAATAGTTTATTCTAATAAATATATGCATTTAGATATAATAAATTAGATAAATCCGTTCCTTATTCATTAGATTTCTAATTTTATAATAATATTTTAATATTGTTATTTTGCTGCCTGGGATTGTAGTTCATCTATAATAGTCATTGTAAAATTTTGTATGTTATGATCAGGGCTGTGAATTTAATTCATTTATGTTTGTATACAATCTATTTAATATTGTTATAAATACAAATACAAAAATTTATAATTCTTATTTTTGCATATAATGGGTGTTTGAGTTTGAGCATAAAAAATCATATTTTTTTTCAATCTTTCAATTGCATTTTTTTTTTTTCGTTAAATTAAACATTTTGGTTTTTCGCAGAATAATTGTTGTAGTAAACTTCAAGAAGTAAATTTGGTAAAATGTATTTCATATTGTTATAAAAGCATAGATATACCGAAATTTATCTAGCATATTTCTGCATATAATAAGTGTATGAGAATAAAAGTGCATATTTTCTTCAAATCTCTCTACTGAAATTTTTCCTCAATTTTGTAAAAATGTATACGTTTTAGGCAGTGGGTCTTTTACCTGGATCGTGGGCTTTAAAAGTGGGAGGGCGATTAAAAATTAATCATTTTTGAAAAGCATAGAATACAATATTAATTATGTATCAATTTAAAAGGTATTTATTAAACTAAAATCAATAATATATAGAAAAACGAAAATATAAATACGTTTTATAAAAATATAAAACTTACACGTTTTATACTCGAAATTTAGGCGTCTATCTTTCATTTCACTAAACAAGTGTTTCAAGTTGTTCTATTTCAATTTTCTGTTAATATGATACTGAATTTTTATCTTCTATATTATAAATTATAATAATATAATACACACTGGTAATAAAGTAATAAATTATATAAATAACAAAGATATATAGAAATGTGCCGCGTCACGAACACACGGTAAATACACGTTAACTTATGCCGTATTGTTCCGCAGTCCACATGCATGTCGGGCGATTATTCGTATCGCTCCGGCGGCTGCATTATTACCGAATTCCCCCTCCTATATTTTTGTGTTTTGATCATATAGTTATGACGGGCGATTGTCAACGTCGTCCAAGAGCCGAGACACAGTTCAATTCTCGAAAACCACGCATATGAATAAGTATTACCTCTATATATTTTTAAACTCCGATTACCTCATAGTGTTTTCATAACAATGAAAAACAATTTTTACTTTCGATAATAATATTTTGAAAATGCATTACTAATTTTTTTTTTTTTTTTTATATATATATATATAATATTTGTTATTATAATAATACAATATAAAATACAAAGTATTAAATAAATCACAAATATTAGCCTACACCTTTAAGCTGAGCTTGTGGTGGTGTAGGGAGTTACAATAAACAGTTATAGTTAATTAATTACAATATATAAATATACTTATTAATACTAAAATTATAAACATAGACTTATTTCATTAATTAATACATTATTTAAACATTTCTTAATATTAGTATTATCATTTATAATATATTTTTTACATAAATTGGCAGAGAGTTAAAGTTTACAGGACCCAGATAATTAATAAACTTTTGACCAAAACTTGTATTTGTGTATATCACTTTAGCATCAAATAATTTTTTTTCCCTCGTAGGTTTATCATTTTTTTTTTATAAAAGAAAAAGAAAAATCTAGACTTCTTACATACAAACATAAAAGCTTTTTTTTTGTAAAGTAAATCAAACGGAAGTACGTTAAATTCTTTAGAATTTGTATAGGTAGACCCAATGAGATATTCCTTTTTTAAACATATACGAATTATACTATTTTGTTGTACTCTTAAAGGATTAACAACATTTTTAGAGTCACCGCACCCCAAATTACCACACCGTATTCCATTGTAGATTAATATAAAGAAAGATAAACCACTCTTAAAGGTATGAGGTGAAATAATATATTTTAATTTATGAAATTTAAACAATATGGAACGCAATTTTATTATTAAACTATTTACATGAAAATTCCACTTAAGATTACAATCAAATAAGATTCCTAAATATTTTATCCTTTTGACTATGTTAATTTTCGGGCAGTTACAATTTGATGTGTTTGGACATTTATGTATAGTAATTTCTTCAAACGGAGGTGTAATATTGTTCATTAAAACAATTATAAACATTGTTTTGGTAAAGTTTAGTGATAGTTGTTTAATATTTAACCATTTTATTACTCTATTAAAATTACATTCTGTTTTCGGTCTTAGACTTTCCCAATTTCAACCAGAGAATAACAAACATGTATCATCCGCATACACCACAATTTTCTTCTCAATATTTATATCACACAGACTATTTATATACATAATAAACAAGATAGGACCTAATAAATTTCCTTGAAGTACACCATACAGAACTTAATTTTCCTGACCTAAAACACCATTGACTTTAGTAATTTATTTCCTCTTATTAAGGTAACTTTTAAACCAATTTAAACAAATTCCTCTTATAACGTAATTGCTGAAAACCTTAAATAATAAACAATGATCTACGGTATCGAAAGCTTTTGCCAAATCTAAAAAATATACTTAAAGCTTTTTCTCCTTTATCGAGTGCTGTTGAAAAAAATTCTGCGACTGCATATAAAGCATCTTCAGTACTTCTCCCAGGTCTAAAACCATATTGATTTTTTGATAAACGATTATTATTTTCTAAGTAATTTATCAAACGAGCTTTAATAATTTTTTCAAAATTTTTTGAAAAGTTACTCAACATAGAAATTGGTCGGTAATATTTTATATTATATTTTCTTTATCACTACCTTTATGAAGAGGTTTGATTATTGCTATTTTTAATTTATCTGGAAAAACACCGTGTTCCAGACTTAAATTAAATATGTATGTTAAAGGGTTTATTATATAAGAAACTACATTTTTCAAAATTTTA
This sequence comes from Pemphigus obesinymphae, assembly GCA_025469235.1. Lineage (NCBI taxonomy): Eukaryota > Metazoa > Arthropoda > Insecta > Hemiptera > Aphididae > Pemphigus > Pemphigus obesinymphae. The sequence continues at coordinate 10,205 of JAIPRL010005523.1, read as the reverse complement.
ACATTAATTTTATCGAAACCACAGACTTCATCATCTTTAAAATTATTTATTATATTCGTGACTTCAGTTGAATTTATTTTGAGAGAGAAATATTTATCAAAATCAAACTCTGATTGTCTCTTGCCGGAATCTTGGTAAAAAATTTCTTTTATGTTTTTTCCTAAATTTTGGCCGATAGTGGAGAAATAGTAAATGTAAATGTATTTTACACTTAATACATATTATGTCTTCATTTTCAAATATTTCTTTGTTACAGACAGTGCACACCAACATATTATTAACTAAAATTTATTTCAAAATCACTATAAACACATATAAGAGAACAACAATCAGCATAACCGATTGACATCCGTCTGCTACGCAAGCGAACTCACAACTGATTACTATGTAAATATAAATAATTGTTAATATTTAAATCAATTTCTAACTTGTTAATAAGAAATTTGTTACAAATTTAAAGCTGGCTATTGCCTAGTTGCCCCTACACACAAACCGCCACTGATTTTAGTACAATTTAGCAGGTGCGTTGAATTTTTCTAGTGAATTTTGTACTAGTAACCACCGTCACAACGTGCATACAGTAGGATTCATTAGTAGGAAACATTATGCAAGCGTGTAGTACCTATATATCGTTTACATAATTATTAAAATATGTTTAAGACAAAAAAAAAGTATTCTGTATATTACACATATTTCTGACTTTTTTAATGCATATTTTTTCATATTTTTGTTTTTTTACTTCACGTTAGAATTCATATTTTGCTATTTATAATTGCATCAGTGCATGTGTATATTAAAAAACTTTTAGTGCATTAAAAATTAAATGCATTTAACTGCATTAAATTCACATCTCTGGTTATGATTATTTTTGTACTTGGCAATTTATACTTATTCGCAATGCTGGGCATAAACGAGTTAATAAGCTAATAGTTTAGTTAAAAGTTAAGTTAATTTAACTTAAAAATAACATTTAACTTAACTTTTTATATTTGATTTTTGCTAACTTAACTTATAAACTTCACTTATTTTTGGCTGTATTAACTTTTAATTAGGGAGTTTCTTTTAATTAAAATACCGTTAAGTTAATTTTGAAATAATAGATACATTTTGATTTCATATTGTGTATTTTGTCAAAATGGTTGAATAAAAATAAAGTTGTTATTGTCGTTTCTAATAATTTTTATATTATAGGAATTGTTTATTTTCCGAAAATATATATAAAACAAAAATAACTATATATTTTAATTTATATAATAATCTTCATATAATAAAAATTGAGGAATATATTAGATTTCCCACCAATACACAATATTTAGGTAATGAGAAATTTCCATTTGTTAGAATTTTGAAGAAAAGTGTAGGTACCTACTAATTAAACATTTTTATGAACCTATTTATTGTTAATTTTAATAATAATTATTATTACAAATACACTGTTGTATTGTCAATAATATTACGTCCATGATTATTAACAGTTTTAAAATTCTTAAAGTTAAAAATAACAGTATTTCCAAAAAAATAATAGATACTTAATTATAGGTACCTTTATATCTTAGATGTTATATTGACTTAAAAAAAAAATTATTTTAACTTAGGTTAATAAGTTATTTTTTTATATTAACTTAACTTTTAACTTAACTTAATCGTTAAGAAAAAAATAACTATTAACTTTATACTTTTAGAATTTTTTTCTATTAACTTAACTGTGTTAAAAAAAAAACATTAACTTGCCCAGCATTGCTTATTTGGAATACCTATTATATTTATGAACATTTCCATACTGCCGCTTTAGGATATATAATATATTATAGCATATCAAATAAATTGAAACTCGAAGTCATCACATAATTAATATAAGAACAGATTGAATAAATAATTTATATTATACTAAATTAATTATTTTTTCACACAATAGACATAGGTACCTACGTTATTATTGTCTCATTTCTATATGATGGATATTTCTTATGAATTATGGTTGGTTATGGATTTATAATTATATAAAAGTTCTTGGTGACTTACCTATACGAGTTATATTATACTGGCCATGTCTCCATTAGTTATAATTTCCATTATTGATAAAACTACGTAGGTACTAAATTGGACTGTGTAAAAGGGTTAATGCAAAATATTATGACATTTTTTTTTTAAACAAAACTAAATAAAAATACGCTTATGACGTCCGTTGTAATAAAAAAAAATGATCAGTGAAATATTACTACGTAAATAAAATTTTTTTTTTGTCAGAAAATAAAAAAAAACTTTTTTTTTGTCAGAAAATAAAAAAAGTATTGCATCAGCCGGGAATCGAACCCGGGCCGCCCGCGTGGCAGGCGAGCATTCTACCACTGAACCACTGATGCTTACGAAAAGAATATTGAGTTTTGATGCATTTTGGTAAATGTAAATAAACAAAAAGTAAATAAAAGAGACCATAATTTTTTTTTATTTTATCGAGTATTTTTACAATTTACCGACTAAATTCCGAAATACTCTTTCAAAACGTAGTAAATAAGCAAAAAAAAGAAAAAAAAGTTATCAATTTTCTATTTCTGCCGACTGATCTTAATTTTGCCGACTACTTCCCAGTAAGGGGTGGAAGGGGTACAACCCCCTAGTCTCGTCCCTAATTGTACTACTTGCTCATAAGTATATATTTAAAATATATTATATATTATAGTGCATTAAAAAAAATTTAAATGGGTACCTACATACACCAAATATTGTAGTTGAAAATTCTTGGACTGAAACAGTTTTTTTGAATATTTTCTTTTTCCGGTGCAAATGCTTTGAAAACAAAAATACCAGTTTTAATTGCGATTCTGGTTTTTAAATTCTCAATTAGATTCCAGAACAGGTAATTACGGGTATCTACCTAACTACTATAAAATATCTGTTAATATCGGTACTTGTCGGTTCTTCAAAACAAAAACGACCGTCGTTTTTATTTTTTTTTGCTTATTTACTACGTTTTGAGAAGTATTTTTTCGGAATGTAAAGTCGGCAAATAAAAATTTTTCGATATATCAGTTAGCAAAATTAAAAAAAAGTTGATGACCTTTTTTTTTGGTTTTTACCCATTTTTGAAATACTATTTTGGAATATTCGGCAAATTATATAAATACCCCCGAAAAGTATGTCTTCGGAACGCCCCTATGTTTATCACTTTTAATTATTTGTTCATAATTATTATTATCACATTGGTTATAAATTTATCGTGACCAGAACCATTATAGTACATTAGGTCACTGTCTTAGAAGATAGTATATAGTATTCTAAGACAGACATGTAAATACAAGCTGAATCCTCATTGGACAATTAGGTTAAAATAAAGAGCAAAAAAAATAAAAATATATATTTACATATATATATAATTTTGTATTAAATGTGGCTTCGTTCATCAATACTTCTCCCAAAATGGAAAATTTAATAGCAAAAAGATAAATATCAGATATCATAAATATCAAGAAAAAATTATTAATTAGATTTTTATTTTTTTAATTTGAATTTAAATAATATCTAATAAATAATTTAAAATACTTAAAAAATAATTGAATAATATCCAATGTGGCCTTAAAGAATTTAAATTTAAAAAAAAATGTATATAAAATGTTTTTTTTTCTTTATTGCGGCCCACATAATATAGTGTTCTATTTAAAGTTTTAGTCCAGTTGATATTATTTACGTTATGCTTGCCTAACAATTATTATAAATGTTTTTGTGTACCTACACATCACCGAACCTGGACGAATAACTGTTCAATAAGAGTATTTTTAGCAAGAGTTATTGAGCAATAAACCTAACAAAAAATTTAAAAACTCATAGTTTAATTTATACTTTACATCCCTCTCACCATTTTCATAATCCTGGATACTCCACTGTACATAGGTACCTATGTATATATATCGAAAACTAATATTGTTAATTATAGGCATGGTACTTACTTGATAAAAATGACTTAAAAGATTATTGTTAAATTGTTATCTATATTATAATAAAAATTAATATTATTTTCAGAATTAAGTACAAAAAAATAATAAAACTCGAATTGGAGGAAATTGTATTTTACGTCATTGTCGATGGTTTTTGAAACAATTGATACATTTTAATTTCATATTGTGCCTATTGTCAAAATTAAATTAATAAATAAATTTTTTTTGTCGTTTCTAATAACTATAATATTATGAGAATTATTTATTTCCCGAAAATATAATTAAAACAAGAATACCTATGCCCTATAAATTGTATAATAATCTCCCTGTAATATAAATTGAGGAATAGGTATATTAGATTTCCCACCAATAAACAATATTTAGGTAGATACCTACTGATTTGCAATGAGCAATTTCCATTTGTTAGAATTGGAAGAAAAGAGCAGGTACCTACTAATTAAACATTTTAATTAACCTATTTGTTGTTAATTTTAATAATAATTATTACAAATAAATTGTAGTATTTTCAATAAAATTATGCTGATGATTTTTAAAAATTAAAAATTCTTAAAGTTAAAAAATAACAGTATTTCTAAAAAATAATAGATAAGTTGATACTTAACTATACCCGTATATCTCAAATATTATATTAACTTGTACAAAAAAAATTTAATGAATTGAAGTTAATAAGTAATTTTTATAACTTAACTTAATTTAATCGTTGCGAAAAAATAACTATTAACCTTAAACTTTTACATTTTTTTCTATTAACTTAAATGAGTCAAAATAAATCATTAACTTGCCCAGAATTGATAAATACTAGCCTCCATATATTTAAAAAGACTGGGTTCAACCCAACACAGAAAAGTAACTGTAAATAAACCATTATTATTTATATTAAATTTTTAGAAAAAAACAAAACAAATTTCAAATATTTAATAAATGACTTTAAAAATTATAGATTTTTGTATATACATTTTAAACCACCTTTAATACAAAAATTAAACGACTATTGTGACTAAAAAAATGTAGGATATAAAAGTAACTATAAATTTAAAATGGTTATATTACATATTATATGGAAATCAGTATAGTATTTTCAAAACTTGGCATCAATGCAATATTATTTATGCTACTGTATAATGTTTACTAGTTTTGCACCTATAGTGTTTCTAAAAATGATAAATAATTAAATAGTCATGGTATAAATTATTGTTCAAAGTGACCAAATATTATTTAGGTAACATATAAATGATATAAACCTGTATCAATGTGACTATATGTGTATTTATGTCTAATATTAATTAAATTATAAAAACAAAATGTAATTGATTTCTTATTGGATATATTTATTATATTTTTTCATATATATTACCTATATTTTAACAACAAAGTCATTTCAAAATTTTTGTCAGAAATGGAACCTCTCCTTCTGCCAAAATAAATAATTATTGGGTAACAATTTATAAATAGTATATTAACTATTTTTATAACATTATTATTATTTAATATGTATTACCTTGGAAAACATTGATAATACAAAATTAACAATGTATACACGTGGAGTCCCTATAGATACCTGTATTTTAGTTTATATTAGATAGAGGTATATTCTATATTAAATTATGTTTTTCGTTGTAATTTCTTAAATGGCCAAGGTCGTGCAGTGTGTGTGAGTGGTGCATCGATTCTTATCGATTACGTACATGTTAATATTGTAGGTACCTACTAAAATTGCGTATAGTTACTAAGAAGTAAAGTCCTCAATCAAAAATTTGCATTGTCTTCGGGCAAAGTTTAACTTAATTTAGATACTTTTGTTGACTTGAAGTTGACACGTTAAGTTAAAAAAAAAGTAACTTATTAAGTTAAAAGTCAATTTGAAAAAAAATTAACGCGTTAAATAACTTAATTAAAATTAACTTAACTTTTTAACTTCATTTTAACTTTTAACACGTTAATGCCCAGCCTTGCTTATAGGTATATTTGAACGGGACAATTCTCCTCCATTGTCTATTTTCCATCTATATTATAGTTTTGATTATACTTAGGTAGTTACCTATTTATAGAAATATAATATATAGAATTATTAAATAAATTATTATTATTAGGTATTTATAGAATTGCATGTTATTACAAAATTCAATATCAATTATTTCAAAATTTAACTTACTGAGTCTTAATTAAAAGTAACTCGTTATTTAAAAGTTAAGTTAATAAGTTAACAATAACTAAATATAAAAATTCAAAATAATAGTTAAAATTAACTTAACTGTTAACTTATTAACTCGTTATTGACCAGCATTAGTAGTTATGACTACCCAGTATACAAAATATATTGAAATGATGGGTAGGTAGGTACTGCTTATTTTATAAAATATTATTGTTAATTTTAATATTAGCATATTATAGTATGAATCAAATAATAATGTAGGTATCTTGGCAGTTTGGAGTTATTTTCTGATTTTCGTATATATATTACGTATAATACGTATTATGTTATGTATTTATGTACCTATGTGTTTTACAATGACGTGTTGCATTTTTACTTTTGTATGTATACACTTTTTCAGCCAGAAGAAGTCCCCAATAGTTTTTTTGAGCGTAAAGAAAAACTATCTTTTTTTACCATATATATGTATATCGAATTTTTGTTTCTAATTAGGAAATTGTAACTTTTAACTAAGTTAAGTTACTTTTTTTTCAAAGTTAACGAAAACCCTACAAGCAACTTTTAACGTAACAAATTAAAAAATATCATTAACTTGCCCAGCCTTGCCTATAGGTAAGTATACACTATTTATTGTGGTATTTAGGTAATGCAAATTACATATCTATACTTAACCAATTTAAAATTTAAAAAAAGGAATCGAAACCAAAACCGAAATTTTTTTTTTCCAAAAACCTGAACTAGAAACAAAACCCATCATTTGTTAATGTTCCAGTCCCAGATTAAATGATTAATATAGGTATTTAAGTACTAATTAATTTTTCATCTACAATTTTTATTTTTTTTTTAATATCTTTTTTATACAAGAAGTCAAATTATTATTAAAGGTTAGGATACATCAAAAATGCATTACACCCATCGTGAGCATCAGTGGTTCAGTGGTAGAATGCTCGCCTGCCACGCGGGCGGCCCGGGTTCGATTCCCGGCTGATGCAGTTATTTTTTTTATTATTCAACAGAAAAAAAAAACATTCCAATAATACTTTGCAGTTAATTTTAATTATACAATAATATTTCACCAATCATTTTTTTATTACAACGAACGTCATAACCAAAAATTTTTCGGGTGAAAAGATTTTTAATAGAAAATGTATTTTTATTGGTAATTTTTTTTATAGTCTCAATAACTTTCTGAAGTATAAAGGAAGACTACTAAAGTTAACCAAAAGTTGTTATAAACCATTAAAATAACAATATACCGAACTTCGTACAGTATCGTTTCATTTTTCCCAATAGCAGCTCGGGGGCTTTATAAACTGGAGGTCGAATTAAAATTATTTTTTAAAAAGCATAAAATACAATAATAATTATGCATAATTTTAAAAGGTATTTATTGAAACAAACTTAATACTATATTATAGAAATACAAAAATATTAATATGTTTCGCAAAAACCGAAAATTACAAAATAATAAAACTTTTATGTTTTGAACTCAAAATTTAAGCGTCTATCTTTCATTTCACTAAACAAGTCTTTCGACTTGTTTTATTTAAATTTTCTGTTAATATGATACTTAATTTTTTTTATACTATATTATAATCATACATTTATACACTAATAATAAAATAATAAATTAAATAAATAATAAAGAAATATATAAATTATAGAAATGTACGTACACAAATACAGTAAATACATTTGTATATACACATTATTCCGTATTGTTCCGTAGTCTACATGCATATCGGGTGACGATTCATATCGCTCTGGCAGCCAAATTACCAAATTGTCCAAATTCCCCCTCCTATGTTTTCGTGTTTTGATCGTATAGTTATGACAGGCGATTATTAACGTCGCCTCAGCGCCGAGTGCTGTTATCGTTACTCGATAACTATGAAAATGAATAATAGGTATACCTATTTCAGCCGTGCTATTACCTACATATATTTTTAAACTCCGATTACCACGTGGTGTTTTCATAACAATGTGAAAACAATTTTACTTTCGCTAATAATATTTTGAAAATGCATTACTAATAATTATGTAAATATAAATAGTTTTAAATGTTTAAAACAATATCTAACTTGTTAATAAGTAATTGTTTACTGTTTTAGAGGGGGGGCGATCGTCTCATAGCCCCTACATACGAGGTACCACTGTAAATTATTATGAATACATCCAATACATTCAGGATTAAATATTATTTCAAATCATTGCATTTTAAAAATATGTTTGTATTTATTTTTAAATTATATATTATAAAGCATTTGTGTTTTTTTTTTAATTTGATAAAAATGTAAGCAAGAAAATATATTTAAATATGGCAAATATTAACCTAAGGTATATTGAAATAAATGGAATAAGAGATATATAGGTACTGAACGTTAATATACTTTACTAAGAGTTAACTATGATTCAAAAATGTCTTTGAATTTAAGAAATATTTTTTAACAGAATTAAGACTGGATAGTTGCGATAATTTTTAAAATTTGAATTTAAAAAATAATTTCTGAAGTGTCAATTATTCATATATTATATCACTTAATAAAATTATATATTAATATTGCATTTGGCAGTTAAAAAAAGAACATTTTATACTCCTTTCAAAGACTTCAATCAGTTTTTGAAAGTCTTTTTTCAAAAAAATTTACTGTATAACTTGGGAGTTTGTAAATAAAATCTATACATAATACCTATATAAATTGCACTGGAAATAGTAGACATATATTATTGTGTACATGTATTATGTATTATATTTTATAATTCATTTGTAACTTCTCAAGCAAAAGGAGTCTATTATAAATAAAAAAGTAATACATTTTACCGCGCGTCGTGCATACATCGGTTATCGGTAGGTACCCCAAAACGCGCCACTCCTCGACGTCATATATTTGTGAAATTACCAATGTCCACTCTCCGCGATGTCTAACCAGCCATATTCACGTTATCACCTACCAATTATAATTGTAATTACCATTGTAAATGTACTCGCCGTACAATCTCCTCCTCCTGCCGACCAAGCATCGTCGTCGTCGTCAAACCGCAAAACCACCACGCACTATCAGTTATCGTTCACCGTCTCTCGCGATCATAAATAAGCAGAGATAACGTCGGACATATCCAAATCACCAATACATGATTCGATTGTCCCCCTCGTTTGGTGCCTACGGACGATCAAAATAATGATGGAGTAGTACCACCGTCGATTCCCCAACGGCTAGTTGGTCGATTGTTAAACAAGAGGAGGTTTATGTTAGGGTGACCATATGTCCCGTTTTAATTGCGGGATTGTCCCGTTTTTGAGCATTGCGTCCCGTTGTCCCAACAAACTTTAAGCGGGACGCTTTTTGTCCCGTTTTTCCGAGTTGGTCCTGTATTTATTCCATTTTCGGTTAAAAAAAAACAATATTTTATATAATGGCTACATTTTTATAGAAGAATCATGAAATTATTATTTTTTTTTTCTAATGATAAATTTAATCAAAATAATATTCCTCTTTTCGTTCATCGTAATAATATAATAACAAGATTATCTAGAAATTGGAACAATAATATTAAATATGAATTTTATATAAAGTATAATAGGTAACATGACGACGACGGCCGACAATACGGGCATAATCGACCGTGAGGTGCGAATACCGAGTATGCAGACGTTTGATAAGTGTCCGCCGTTCGTTAATATTTACGTAATATTTGTGGACCCGTTCGTAATTTCATTTCTTTAATTTTTAATAATTTTATTTATATTAAATATAAAACACCTTTTACACCATATACAAGCTTGTATCAATTTAAAGACATCATATTTTAATTAATTATATTTTTTTTTAGATAGATACATATTTTATAAAAACATAATAGCATAACATTAATAGCTGGTAGATATAGGTAATTTATATATTATATTATATTAAGTATAAATTGTGATGTGATATTTCCGGTCGGTACAAAGACTATTTCCGAGACTGGCCTTGACATGTTATTTATATTATAGGTATATTTACACATTGTATGACAATATATTGTGTGTTTAATAATTGTTTGATATTGCAAGTTTTGTAGTATACTTTTCGATTTTGTGCAGTGTGTAGCAGTAATGC
>JAIPRL010005522.1:0-31681 GCA_025469235.1 Pemphigus obesinymphae | reverse complement strand
ACATTCTAACAAGGTTCCTGAAAATATTTTCTCTCGGTATATCATAGAAAAGACTACCTACAGATGCGTATTAATTTTTTAAAGTACAAAATTGCTTAGTTGTGGCGGCGAAGTGTCCGGCGGCGAGATGGTGGCGGCGAGATGTCCTAGACCCTAATAATACTCCGTACCATGTTTACCCGCGTGAGATCGTGGGACTCAAACTGTATTGACCGCCACAACCGACGAACCAATTATACGTTCTACAGCGTATACAGAGGTACACCCAAATCGGTGGTGTGGAGTCAACTGTCTGGTAGTTCCCGTATTTTACTGTCCGTAGAGCGAAAGTAGTCAGGGATTGGTGCTGTGGACTGGTCAATGGACCTCGTCGGAGCTAGTTTCGGTATTCGGTACTCTGGTAGTTCCCGTATTTAACTGTCCGCAGTACGGGAGGAGACCGGGAACTTACGGAGAAATAATCGTATTATCGTCAATTGGTCTTTCCTGTATAAAACTGTCCGAAGTATGGATGGAGTCCAGAAAGGTACCGAGGACCGGTCGACAGATCTTGAATCGTCGGAGCTGGTTCTGATATAACTTCTGCGTCTTTGTAAGAGTCGTCGGAGCTGGTTCCAGAATATTCGTCGGTTTCTGCTTCTCTTACTGATCAAAACTTCGATTATAATTAATATATTGACTTCTTGATCGTTGTAGGAGGAATGTATGATTTTCCGTCAGTGTTAATGCGAACAATTGTAGAAGCAGCTAGAACTATGCTATAACGTAAAAATTTTCAGAAAAATTTTTGGTTGAAGCAGTAAATACAGTTGTATATGTATAAAATCTTATGAGAAATTCAGGTCATGGAGGAAGAACACGTTATGAACTATGGTATAATAAAACGTCGAACATGTCATTTAAAATTATTTGGGAGTGAAGTTTATGTCCACATACCAAAAGAAAAACGTAGAAAATAAGACCAGAAAATGCCCTCGACGGGCAACGCAGAACCAAACTTTATCTATCAAATCGTAACGTTTGCAGCAGCTCAGTTGACGGAATGTTAGACGATGAAATTGCACAACGAACCATAATCAGAGGTAATTATTATTTTTTATTATTATAAAATTATAATTAAATTATTTTCTAATCACATCGTCATATTATTTTCAGCCCAACGATGAGAATGATGGTCCTACATATTTTGATTACATCGACTATTAACATACACACACGCCCGCGCGCAAGACGATTGCTTTCCAGAAATTCAGTTATCAGAAGAAGGGATAGGTACATAAGTCACAGTGAAAATGATAAGGAATTCATGTCAGATATTTCTCGTTATAAATTAATTCATATTTTCATAATTAAATGTATTTATTTATTTGTACTTTTATATTATAGTTACAAACTTCAAATTTTGTGCAACAAAATTATATTATTCGTGTACTAATACGCATACGACAATAAAGAACATTGAAATGAAACTTGGTACAAAAAATACTTCAATATTATCGCAACACATATATTTTTATATACATAATCATTAAAATTTTAAATAACGAAAATAATTAGATTTCCATTAAAATGTTTAATATTTCTTATTTTTACAATTTTGAAATTGATATATGTAATATATCAATTGCTTTTTCTAATAGGTCATAACTGTATTCTCTTTGTGACATCTGTACTTTTTTAGTTCTATCTGGAGATTTTAAATGTAATACCTAAACATAATTATTAATTTTAGAATCTAAGTATATTCTAATTACTACCTATATTTTATAATTAAATGAATAATTTTTATGAGTAAATTAATATCAGTTTACATAATATGATTATTAGTATTAAATATTATAGTATATTACTAAAAAATAGGGTATACTATTCAGTGGCGGCTTGTGGGCTTTAAAAGTGGCAGGGCGATTAAAAATATTGTTCATTTTTGAAAATCTTAGAATACAATAATTATCATATAATTTAAAAGGTATTTATTAAGCCTAGTATAAAATGTAAAATTATGTATATTTCAAAAATACAATTTGTTATTGTACATTATGATATCCGAAGTGTAATCAATTCTACTAACAAATGATTATGTGTACAGTGCAGTTTTTAAATCGAAATTATGATATATATTCGATTATTTTTCACGGTAATTCTTAAATATATATGTTATGGTATATCATCTCTGTTGGCGACCCTGTATAAATGTTCACATTTTCTTTCATCCGTGTTTTTTTTTCGTTATCTAGGTAGTAGCTTGGAGTCACTAATCGGTAGAAAATTTAATTTTTTTTTGAGAAAACGTCATTTTTGTTTTATGCTATACTGTATTTATCCATGCAGTAATTCAATCAATAGACGATCGAAGGAAGGAAGAAGAAACAATACATCGCGCTATATTCATGTAATCACAAACATAGATAGTTTACTTTTTACAATCGTTTGATAGTGATTGCGACTACAATTGGTTTCACCATTCAAGTAAATCCTATTTTATATTTTAAAATTGTATATTATTTTATAAGGCATACCTATTGTATTTAAAAATCTAATGTAATATCATTACTACACCTTCACCAAATTTCCACCAGAACAAATATAAACATAGGTATAATATATTAAGAAATCAACAAAAATTTTTTTTTTGCTTTTAATTTATATTATCTATAGCCTATAGTGTATACATTTTAAAATACATAATTTTCAAGAATTTAAATTTGGGCATTTTTTGAAATACGGTGGATTTGCATTATCATTGTGTAATAAGATAACTATCGTTCGTGCACATATTACATGAGCTATTACTGTTCATAATATGTAATATTCATTGTGATTCAATATAGTAAAATATTTTATTTCTTTATACTATTTAGACCTAAAAACCTGATTAAATTTAAATTACAGTCCTTTAATTATTTACAATATTCTGAATCTAGTTAAGAATACGTATAGAAATTTTATAGATTCATTACTAAAAAATATTGAAAATAATTTTTTATATTACGTATGTACCTATGTTTTATTTTCATATTATGATAAAGATATGCAAACCAATAAATTTCCCAAAATTAAATTCCCTGAAATAGAAAGTCTAAATATTCATTACAAATGAATAATTAAAGTTTTAAATATTTTTTATTTGTATGTGTTACTTACTATTATTAGTATTAGTTTTTCATAATTGTAATTTTATATTTAAAACATTTGGCAGTTATCATTATTAATACCAATAATTGTATATACTGCTTATACTATCAGTACTTCTGAATTTTCTAATTATTATAAAATGAAAAAAATTAATTCCACAAAAATATAATTTACTTTTATTTGGTAAATACATATGTTGATAACTATGTTATCATCTTCAGTACACAATAACGACAAGTCATGGAAAGTTTTTTCATTTTATTATTTAAAATACATTAACATATAATGTATAATAAATACTATATTAGAATAAATTTATCTATTATTTGTATTAATATAATTATATTAGTTATTATCAGTGACGGCTCGTGCAATTCAAAGTAGTGGTTACAAATATTTTATCCTTTTCCTATTACCCATTCAGAACTTACCACTCCTAATTCCTATTTTAATTTCTCAAATTTACCTTAATTCACTTTTGATATATATATATATATTATATAAGAAATACTTTAAATATATCTATGCTAAATGCTTATGTTCTATACAAACAATTCATAAAAACAAAATATTATAGTCTTTAATGTCTTTTATTTCCCATAAATAATTTATTATATATTTTTTTTTTTTTTTGTATCAAGCAACCATTGTATATCAATATAATAAACTAAACAACGGGGTACAATGGTAGATTATTTCTACTCAGTGTACCCCGAACAACGTTTATCAACTAAATAACTACCACAGAGCACACAAAGAAGCTTCAAGTATTTTAGTTAAAAGGTGCACAGTAATATTTCTGTACCATAAGCAACTATTGTTTATTTTCACTCACCTATAAACAATTAATAAAAATAAAATATTGTCTTGAAAATTTACAAATTTAAATATATAAATTTATAATGTATAGGTAGACTTAATACTATAATATACACGTATTAGTTATTAATTGATTACAAAAAAGAATAATTTTATGTTAGTATCATTAAGTTGATACTCAAATATATTATATCCTGATAAAATAATTTTTATTGTGTAATGTGTATTATTACGATTATTATTAATAACGTTAATGTCGATAAAACCAGACGGCAATAAAAATAACTCGGGCACAATTTGTTTGTACACCACAACACCGTGTAATTTGTATCGAAAATTTGTGAATTTTATACAGTTGATTGGAGCATAGCGGATTTGTGCCCATAGTCTATTGTCGTATGTACCTATATTAATATTAGTAATCGTATTGTACAATTGATCGCTTGGAACTTCGAACTTTTTTTGGTAGTTGTCAGTTTTGTTCACTATGTTATTGACGAAATATTTTATTTTTATGGAATTAAAGTTTTTAGTAGAGAATTTTTTTTTATTGAATATTTGGGGTGGGGCACGTATCCATATGCACTGTGCATCTTAGCATAAACCGCTACTGGTTATTATTAATATTATATTTGTAGCCCAATTTTAAAAATAAGTAAGATAAAAACTATTGACTTTATGGTTAAAAAAAATAATAATTAAAAGTTTATTTTATATCTTATTCTATTCCCATTGGCATTTAATAAATACTTTATTTTAATTAATTATTTATGATATTGACTAAAATACATAAATTGTAAATTTGTTAAATTTTATTCAGTTACATAGTTAATGTGTATGCTAGCTTATATATTATTTAAAAATAACTTTTAAATACTAATTTAAATAAAGCTTGGCAGTAGGTACCTATCTATATTTATTTTGCATATTAAATTACTCCACAAACATAGTTATACTAAGTCTACCATTGTTTACTCAGTGAATTTCACTTGATTACAATAGTCAATATACTTATCTTATGTCAATAATATACCTATACCCTGTCCCAGATAAAAGTAATGTTAGATAGTAACTACTAAGCATGGTGGTATCTGTGAGCGTAACATAAGCATACTTAACGCAATGTGACAGTGTGCGATCGGGAATCTCTCTTTATTGTTATGATCGCTGCTGAGCATGCAAATTCATATGTTTTAAACATTAATAATTTGTGCCAAGAACAAACTTTGTTGTTTGCCTCTTACAGCCATCAATGACAACTGATACAACAGTATGGTGGTCTGACTAAAACTGAACGAAAATAAGTCTGCTAATTGAGGTTATTCTTATCTAGGACAGATAAAGACTGTTTATAATTAATATTTTTCAACTGTGTCTATATTTCAATAAGTTATATACATTAAATACCCATCATTAATATGTGTTTCATTTAAAGTATAGTTAATGTCCAGTATCGGACAGTAAAATAAATAAAATTTCTCGTCACTGTAATAAAATTACTTTACTGTATCAAAATTATGTAATTTTATTTTATTAATTTATGAGTAATTTCATTACTTTTAAAAAGTAATTTTAATAATTGTAATGCGTTACTTTGGAAAAAATATAAATTTCATAATTTATTATAATATATATGTATATAATATTATGTATTGATATAGGTACTCATATCATGGGTTTTTCAATATCTAAAAACCGGTGTACCGAAAAAGAAAAAATTCATTTTACCCAACATGTTACGTTAGATAATCAGATAAACGAATAACTACATTTTTAGCATTAACTATTTAAGTTTTTAGTCATTATAAAAATCCTATATTATAAGCCCACTGTTTAGTGTCCACTAAATGATGATAAAAATAGTTAATTTTCAGTTTTGGGTTATTGTGTAATACCACATTTAACTTTTTAATCCATTTTAATTATGTCATTGTCGTTTCGAAGTGTTCAGTCACATTGACATTTGATGATTTCACAATATTAAAATAGTTATCAAAAATGTAAAAATCACATTTTTTTACTACTATTAATTAGTTATGTGTATACTGTATATACCTATTATGTGCAAATATCTTGAGATTAAGTAATTTGCAGATTGCCGTACAATAATTAACAGAAAATTAAAAAGAAATTTTGATAGTAACATTACTTTTTAGCTTAATAGTAAAGGCATGAAATTACATGAAAAATGTAGATAGTGAAAATGTAATGTCGCTACATTTAAGAAATGCAATGAGTTATTGTAATTGTATTACTTTTAAATAGTAACGAGTTCAACACTAGTAATGCCTCATATCTGTACGATGTTTTATTATTGTGTAATCACACTATTTGCTCAATAACTACTTGTGGTTGATTTTTGACCACAGTTTGATAAAAAAGTAGTATAAAAGAGAAATAATTACATTAAATAAAATATTAGAACTCAAACTCTAACAAATCTATTCTATGTTTTACTAATCTTTTTTAATAACCTATGTTCATAGTACCAATGTTTATCTTTAACATTTCTATTTAATATTTAATATTTTTTCTTATTAATTTTATGTTTACATAAAATATACTTAAATAGATATTAGTATAAAGTTATGTTTGTTTGTATCATAATGTATAATGTAGGTATAAAATTTTAGTCGATTTTAAGCATAGAGAGTATTGGTTATATAATAACGTGTTTTATTTTATTTTATATATATTCTATTAAGTAAAAGAAATGTGGTAAAATTTTTCAGGTTAAGAGCTTTCCTGATAGTAAATTTGTTCTATTTCGTACTTTAGAGAGGTTTATTCTTGTAATTTTCTTTAGTGTAAATTAAAACTACCAATCTTAACAAAAGTACATTTTATTTTGTAATAACAAATAAATTTGTCAAATTTGTCATAGCTAAAGACTTACATATTATACGTATTTTTATATATGCAAACATCTTTTAGGATAAGAAGAATTCAGTGAAGAGTTAAATAGGAAAAACTCATAGGATAACTATCAAAAATAACAGTAAATTATTATTAATTTGAAAATAATATTACACAGATCTTTGCTTAGAACCATTTTACCAAAAGAAATGATTTATTATTGTTTTCAAATTCAATACATCCACTATCAGTATTCTTTCCGATATGCAAAGTGCTTCTTACTGTTTGTTTTTAGTTTCAAATTAATGTTATTTTTTTTTTTGTCATTAATTGAATTTAAGAGTTATTATAATTTTTATTGTTGAAAGCTTAAATAATAATAATTATTATATTACAAATGTAATATTAGTTTTAAAATTATTTGTTTAATAAACCATTCATTTTATAGAAATAATATTATGATATAATAATTATTTACTTATGGTTATTTAATTATAATTATTTTTAGAAGATGAAGAAACAGTTTTCAAAGGTTAAACAGTTTGCTGACCAGAAATTCTCAAGGTATGATACATCTTAATTTAATTAAAATTTAATAATTGTTACAAAATTATATGACTTAATTTTATATAATATACTCTAATATCTAACTTGCAGGACTGGTAAAACTGAAGTTCTTTCTGATACACTACAAAAAGCAGATAGGCGAGTTGAATTTATAACAGATACTTGTCAAGACATAAGTAAACAATTATTAGCCTCATTAATATCACCTGAACTTGGTCATGATGCTTCTGCGCGAAATAAACGACTTGTAAGCAAGATATTTAAAATCAATTTATATAGCATATATTTATACATATATTATTTTAATATTCACTATACTTTATATCATTATATGCAGTATTTTTAATTATTATGGAATGATAAACTATTATTTTGACAAAATGAAAAAATATTTATTTCTTTATTTTTTAAGTGCCATTTGTATATATATTTCAAATTTTTAAAACACTCCAATTCTGCCACTGCAAAATAAAATAAATAAATAAATAAAAAATTTTAAAGTATAAACCTTTTATTTTCCCATCAGATCTAATAGAATTATTTTAGATTCTGAGCGTAGTGAGAGAGCTAGTGGTTTTATAATGATGTTTATTTTTTTTATTTTTTTCTCTGTTAACAAATTTACTACCAGAAGAAACCGAAGAAAATGTTTGGCGATGTATGATATTGATATAAAATGCGACTGTAGATGGTACCCTATACATGGCATTTTTTGAATTTCCCAGTAGTTTCCATTGAGAAGAAGAAAAACTTCCAATTATATGATGTATGTAGTCATATACTGTAAACATACATATATAATGTATGCATACTATGTATACTATACATATCTATACCTACAGACTACCTACCATACAGTGTATAACTTATTTACACTGTATACATACTTATACATTATACAATGTATACTGACATTTTGTTCATTATAATATATTGCCATATGTAAAGTAAAGTGTTTAAAAAACAACTTTTTAATTTTATACAGTACTATATAGTGTGATAAATTTTAAACTAACTTTTATACGGTGTAAAATGAAAGTCAATTTTCAATATAACAAGATAACAAATAAAATTATCATAATTACCTATTTTTTTTAAATACCCGAAGCTCCGCTCAGAATCGTTTTTATCGAATGCAATGATTATCATTGCATTCAAATCTAACTTTATTTGTTATTTTTATTATATAAATAATATTTATAAAATATTTCCTTTTTTCAATGTGGATTTTCTTTAAACTTACAGAAACTACTAAAAAATTGAAAAATGATCTCTTCAATGTACCAGCTAGAATGAATACTAATTTTTTATCAAAATGTATATAAAATATAAGAAACTTATTGCATAATTAATTTTCTATTTTTCAGAAAAAAAAGCCTGAATATTTGTTAGCGATGGCAATGATTAATAATGTTCCTATCGAAGAAGATAATTTAATGAGGTATTTGTTTATTTTTTATTGATAACATAGCTACACATTAACAGACTTATAAATGAGAATTCTTAAAGCGCGTTTAGACGACACATATCTGATATGCAAGGCAAGATTCTACACGATTCAACAAATGTATGAACGTATGTAGCATCTCCTCGCTTGATTCATGAAGCAGCCTCGTGGTGAGCAAAACCTGATTGCTCGCTTTGTTTTTCCTGGCTTTTTACATCAAATGTAGAAAGTATAATCAGTTGGGTATATCAGCTGTCTGGTAAAACAGCCTCACACATCAGATTCACGTCATGTAAACGCGGCTTTAGAATTGGTGAATTTGAATACATTAATTTCAAATAATGTACGAAGGCGCCTCTGTTAAGTATATTTATATTTATATTTTTATATGTCGGTAATGGAGTTGATGAAGTGTACTCATAGACAAATTTGTTTATTTTAGATGAAATGGTAATACTGTAAACTTTCTAATTGTCTTCAATTACTTGATTGACTGTAGCATTTCATAAACCATGGAACATTTAGAACTATTCCCTTAAGAGTTAAGGCTTAACTAATGTTTTTATATTCAAGGTAAAAATCATCCTCTGATTTTTCATTGCAAAAATTAAAATGGTAAATAAGATTCACTAAGAATTATGTAGTGTTTATTGACCAAATGTTACAAACTAAATGATGTAATGATAATGTAGTGCAAAATGTTTTGAAAAAGTAGCAAAAAGTGACAGATTGACAGTATCAGAAAACAATCAAGAAACACATCTTGCAACAATATTTTTAATATCTCATGTTTCCCGCTCCTCGGAGATGATATTGCCAACTGACCGACAACTGATTTTGAACCAAGGAGGAAGTTTGTAATATACTTCATTGATTATTTCTGTGTGATAAGCTTTAAATATTGTTCAAACTTTATCAAAATATCCAACTGTTGGGAAATTGAATACTTGACCTTTACTGTTAGCTGCCCTTTTAAAAAAATTTTACACCATTTAAAGTTTAGACACTCTTAAAGTTTGTTTCATATACAGTACAAAATTCTTGAGGATTTGTATTCACCATTTTACATTTTCATTGAAGGGCAGAAAACCTAAGAAGTTAAGGAAAGTTCTATGGTTAATCAAATGCTACAACTGATAAAATGATCGAAGACACTATTATGTTTTACCGGGCTGTGTTAGACTTAGGAAATAAAGAACATTTGTGTTGGTAAAATTAACTGTTTATTAATGAACATGTGAAAAAACTAACTTAAAAACCTCGCTAGGTACTAAAAACTTACTATTAGCAAACAAAGTTTTCACCGATACTACAGTCTTCTCCAGGTTAATATGGAACAAATATGAAGATAAATACATAGAAATAATATAAAAATTAACATATCAAATTATCAAGCTAAAACTATTATGATAAATTACAAAACAAAATCTTGAAACTGTGAAGGTGGTTGGCGGTTTCTCACCCGATCTGACAATATGTTCCATAGCAATTATTTCTGAAGCTGGCTGGTTAATGTCTGGCACCAACAAAGAGAGCCCAGACATATTATGAGTTTGGATTTTAGCACCACCAAAATTCACTTACTTTAAGAATAATCCATAGATTTCCTCTCTTAACAGTAACTGTTGATCCATAACAGAGACTACTCTGAAAGGATCTGGGTTATGAAATGGTGTTAGAGAGTTTTTTTATAACTGGCAAAGAACTATATCATCAACTTTGATTGAACAATGAGAAGCATGTTTAGCTTGATCTATGTACTTTTCCACATTATCTTTATTTTTGTTGTTTGTCAAAATAAATTTTTGTGTTTCTGCTGTAACTTTAAAAGGCAAGTTGGGTAAAAGATTATTAACTGACCTCTGTAACACTAATTCAAATAGTACTTAGATATCGTTTTGATCGGTATTTAAATAGAAAAGTATCCAATTCATTCTCGACATGTTTAAAGATAAAAGACATGTTGATAATTTTGGGCAACTGGCTGAATATTCTTGTTAATGTGTAGGTTTACTTGGTAGTTTTTTAAATTTCCCAAATCCATAAATAGTTTTGGAAACTGATTAACTACTTATTAAACCAATATGATTTTTTCAGATGCCACGTTAGCAACTATCTTGAGAAAGCCCAAATCACCTAAAGTTGTATAACTAATAAGTGATTCAGTATCATCACGGGTAATGTCCCTATATTCGTTTTATTATTATCACTATGCTGTATATGCTTATATGTGCTATACAATTTTTCTATTAAATGTAGTGCTACCTTGGATCTAAACGCAAACATATGTAAATTTATTGGATGTAACTTTACTGCAGATTTTCAATAAGTTTGTTTGATACTGTAATGGCTAATTGAATTAGCTTCTGACCCTGAATCTATTATAAATTTGATGATTGTTTACCAGAATGTTTGTGACCTGTCTGCTGTGTTAATTGCAAAAACGTATCTTGTAGGTGAATTTTCAATACTATAGATATCTGTCACGACTGAATTCTACTGTAGCGTAACATTGTTCACTTGTTTTACAACATGGGAGATGTTATAAGCTGATCGACACATTTTGGCGAAATAGCACTTTTTTATATTACAAGAGTTTATTCTATTTTCATTGCAGAACATATACTACGTCCTACACTGTGCCAACCTTTCCCATAGTTTCTACAAACCTGGTTTGTTTGCTGACAAGTTTGTTGTTATTTTTAGCTAGAACCGCCGAAACATGGAACAGCTTCTTCTGTTGATTCAACTATCCTAGTTTGATAGTTAATTGTTTCTAATGTGGTTCCTTTTTATAAAAACCATTCTAAGGTTGGTTGTTCTTGATGAGCAAAACTTCTACGTTTTGAATTGATAGTGTGCAAAATGATTTGTGAACCAACTTCATCATTGTAGTTGACAAAATTACAGTTTAACAAGGTTTTAATAGTCTAACATACATTTTCATTATTCTTTAATTTATATTTTGCCTGGCTTGTCAGAAATTGTATATTTCATAATCACAATTTATTTGACAAAAAATTGTTGAACCTTGTGCCAATGTTGTGGACCTCGATATGACATCAAATGCCTCAAATTGAGTAGAGAAATTGTTCATAGTACCACAAAACACAATACCTAATCGCACTTGCACACTTTATTCAACTCGAATCTTCGTCTCCAAATTTTATGTTTTACCTGGCTGTGTTAGGCTCAGGAAATAAAAAACATTTATGTTGGTGAAATTAACTGTTCATTAATTAACACGAGAAAAGAACTGATTAACTTAAAATTCTTGCTAGATACTAAAAACCAACTATTAGAAAACAGTGTTACCACAGACATCTTCAATTTTCACAGTATTGCAATTAAATTACAACTAGTGTCTTATGACTAAATCCATCCACTCACTTACAGATGTAGCAAAATAAAAAAATAAAAAAAGGAAACATACTTTACGAATGCGTTATATATATATTTCATTTTATACATCATATTTCAGATTATTATCATGGTATGAATTAAATAACTTTTATATTAGCTTAACTACTAATATTGAACCTTTAGTTCATTAATATACGGATAGTATTTTTTTTAATGACAAAATCATGATTTCTCATTAATTCAAAGTTTTTTAAATTTTAAATTATTTTTTAGACAAGTATTAGTGGAATCTAGCAAAGTACAAACATATTTAGCTAGTGTTGGTATAGATTATGAGTTGCGTATTGAACAAACTGTACTTGACAAACTTCAACAAGTTATTGATGTAGATATACCAAATATTTCAAAGCACAAACGAATACTTTCAAAATTGGGAATTGATTTGACTGTAGCTAAAACAAAGTAATTATTATTTTAATTTTTATTACTTAATATATTAAAATAAAGCCATACGAATCTCACATATAATATTATAGATTACCCACTGCCCTGTATTTTATTGTAAAATAAAAATTGTTCCTGTTGTTGTTATTTATAAGTATTTATTGATGGTCAGCAATGATCTAATCGCTAATAGTAACCTTTGCCTCTCAATGTTCACTGTATTCCATAGCTAAATATCTAAGGCCGTGGTATATACCAGTGATACATAATCTGGCAATTATAATCTTTTAAGGGATTTTCTAAAAAAGTAACACAATATATATATAATATAACATTTATTCACATTATTTTTCAACATAAATTTTATGTTACGAATACAATGACATTTAGTGAATGTTGAAAAATAATTATATTAGGTATATTAAAATTGAGCTGTAATTACATAAATTGTTTATAGTGTACATACCTACCATATTTATAATTTGATAAACAAAATATAAAATTACATTAATTGTGATAGAGGTCAGAACTTATTTTTATTTAGAATAAATATTCATTTAAATTTAAAAATGTATTTAAATAAATAAGTCCATAAATATTAACACAAGAACTCTTTGGCTTGTATTTGATATGTGATTATGGTCTGCATAGTTGCTGAAACTTATTTTTTTGGTACAAAATGTATTTATAATTCAGAAGAAAAGGGATCTAAAACTTTTAAAATTATTACTGAATATGTATTATACATGTGCGATATTAATTTTTTGGCAGTATATCTCCGCTCAGAATTGTTTTATCAAAACAAATTATTTATCATTGTTTTGAAATTTAATATAATCACCATTCTATCCAACGAACAAAATGCTTTTAATTCAAACTATATATTTCTTTGGATTTAGAACTCTAGTTTTATGTGAAAACTATTTAAAAATTGTATTACCCAAATCTGGTATTGGACTAAATAACACTATCTATATTCTATATACCTGTATATACTAGAAAATTCAAAGTTTGTTTTAATTTAACTAACAATATTTTTCTTTTTATATAAAATATAAATATATTTATTACCTAAATGTAAGATATAATATATCATATTAATCATTAAATACCTATCGTTAAATTGTTCAAGTGTAATAGGGTGTTAAATTTTTTACAGTATAGTAGCAGGACAATAAACAATAAGATGTAAAACTTTCTAGTTTCATAATTAATGTAATATAAAGCAAATTATAATATCCAAGTACCAAAATACTATAAACACCAAAGTTTTATTTATAATATAATGAACACAGTAGTTGCTAGAGTATTGTACCTATTAGGTTGTAATAAATTAGTTTTATTATTTATTTCAATGTTATTTTTAATTTCAATATCATAATTATTATTTTCGTATTTTAAAGATATGTCACAGCTTTGAAAAGCTCTGTAAATGCTCATACAAATAAAATAGATGTACTGAAAGAAGAACTAGATGGTATAGAACTGAAAGTTGAACAATGCAAAGTATGTATATTTTATATGAATCATTTAATATAGTTACTTAAAACTTAAAATAACTTTTAAAGACATTTATTATAGGTTCAAAATTTGTTTTGTTTTTATCTAAAAATGTAATACAAAAAATAATGTATTTATTTACAGTTAATTTTCCATATCTGATCCCAGTATTTTTAACTACTACTTAATTTATATTACATTAGTGTGAATCAAACAATAATGTTGGTATCTTGGCAGTTAGGAGTTATTTTCTAATTTCTGATTTATGAATGGATTTTAAAATTACGTGTTTCATTTTTATTTTTACATCTATACATTTTTTCTGGCAGAAGTTCCCAGTAGTTTTTTTGAGCGTAAAGAATAATTATCCTTTTTACCTTTTTACGATATATATTTATATCGAATTCTTTTTCCTAATTAGGAAATTTTAACTTTTAACTAAGTTAAGTTACTTTTTTTTTTTTCAAAGTTACCAAATATATACGAGTAACTTTTAACTTAATTTAACAAATTAAAAATATTGTTAACTTGCCCAGCCTTGTTGTTTTCACTGTCTTACATATGTATAACATAGCATTCTTATTCACGGTTTATTTATAATTAATATTAAAGTAAATTTAAATATTATCAAATTTGTAGAGAAGAACATAGACTATGCCGTAGCATGGGGATTTTTTTAAAAAAATGTATTTATTAAAGAAGTTATAATTCGTTAAATAACTAATTTTTTAATGCATCTAACTAGTTTTAAAATTAATTT
The DNA here is from genome assembly GCA_025469235.1 of Pemphigus obesinymphae. Classification (NCBI taxonomy): domain Eukaryota; kingdom Metazoa; phylum Arthropoda; class Insecta; order Hemiptera; family Aphididae; genus Pemphigus; species Pemphigus obesinymphae. The sequence continues at coordinate 16,790 of JAIPRL010005522.1, read as the reverse complement.
AAAAAGCAAAACCTCACGCTACAAAAAAAGGTAAGTTTACTTTAATATTAATTATGAATAAACTGTAGTAAGAATGCAGTACGTAAATTTGCTATGTTGTGCTATGTGTAAGTAAGACAGAGGGTACCATCCTCTTAATAGTCATATTGGTAGCATAGATTAGCGTAGATAGATTCTTAATTCTTATAATGTAGATTATATTGTTAGCTATCATTTGTTTATTGTTTCATCTTTTAGCGATATTATCAATGTAATAAAAGTGAGAAATGCATAAATATAAGACTATTTTGAAATTACTATTAAAGTATGTTTAAACATTATTTTAAATTGTTGGATTTTCATTTTTCTTCAAATTTGATAAAAATATAAAATATAACCTATATTATATAAATATACCATACCTATATAAAATACTTAAAAATCGAGTGTGTGACGTAATTTTAAGCATAAAGAAGAATTACCGAAAATGATCAAAACTTGTTATAAAGCAGAAATTAGTCAAGTCAGTGACTTAAAATGAGTACCAAATCTATTATGAACTTTTTAATATATTATATATAGTAGCTGGTGGAATCGATAGACATTTTTTATGGACACTAGTCGACAGAGTCAATAGTCAATATTATATTGACAGGGAGGATATACGCCCGAGAAGATATTACAACAAAAGTAAAAGTCAACAACGGTTTTATTTAATATCATATAATTATATAACTACGGCCTAAAAAAAATAAATAATAATTATAATTATTTTACGTTTTAAAATAAGAATATAATTGTTGGTCCCTACCACCTACCCATGTATGTGTTACCATATGACATTTATTATGTAATATAATATAAAATATTATAGTGTTGTCACTGTGAAAGTAAAAATAGATGGGTACTTATACCTTTATATTAGGAATTAATACTTAGTTCCCCTAATAGCTTAGACTGGCCCTACAAAACTTACAGAAAAAGTACCTTCCAGGAAGCTATACATAAAAAAAACATGGTTCCTCATTCACCTGGATTGGTTTTTTTTTTAAAATAATAGTTATTTAATTAAATTATATAGATATCTCAAATTTTATCTTGACACATAAAAAAATTAATTGAAGTTGTGTTAACAATTTAAATAAAATAAATATATTATATTATAAAAAATAACAAAATACAATGTATGTTTAACTATGTATTTTTTGTATATTATACATATAAGTAAAACTGATATAAATAATTATAAAAAAAATTATATGTATAAAAAAAAAAAATGTGCCTAAAGTATTCAAAAAAAATATCGGATAGTCATTAGTCATTTATTAAAATAAAAATTTATTTGTCGATATTAGTCAATATATTTCAATTTTCAATTAAAAAAAACGGGCTAGGATTTGCAGCCATGGCAAGAGCTTTGTGTATATTCGTGGCACTTCCATCAATTACTTTGTATGTTAAAATAGGTTATGTTGCTTTCAAATTGAATGCACCACCGCTCTTTAATGAATAAAGTGCTTCCACCTTCTACTGACTGACTTTTAATATTTAATGTCGAGGTGAATATTATTAAACATTATACTTATATATATATATTTTTTTTTCAGGATAACCTAACATCAGAAATATTTCAATTTATATCACGAGAATCAGAATTTTCATCTACTTTTTTAAAAATTTTAAAACATCAACGCTCTTATCACCAAGCAGCATTGACTGTTTTAGATGAAATAGTTCCTGAATTAGAGACTCTTATTGGTATATCGTATTTGTATTTGTATTTTATAATTTGTATTTTTACAAAAATTGTTATTATTATAATTTTTTACAGAATGTAGCCCTGCAAATCCAGTTTTTGGTCAAAAACTTGAAGATCATTTAAGAATTACTGAAAGACGAATAGCCTATCCAATTGAATTATGTATTTGTACTTTATTGGAAATAGGTGTGAAAGAGGAAGGATTATTTCGTATTGCAGCTAGTGCTTCTAAAATACGATCTATGAAGCATAGATTAGATTCAAATTGTTTAGATTTAGAATCTGCTGTTGAATACAAAGATCCTCATATAATAGCTGGAGTTTTGAAGTCTTATTTGAGAGAATTACCAGAACCTATATTGACTCATCATTTATATGAAGAATGGATGGCTGCAGCTAAGTAAATATAAAACCAATTTCAAATACTGCTGATAATATTTTAATTTATTCTTCTATTTATTAGATTAAAAACTAGTGAAAGTAGACTTGAGGCAATCCTGAATGTTGTTCAAAAGTTACCTCAAACGAATTTATATAATTTACGATATATCATTAAATTTTTGGCCCTGTTGACTAAGCATCAAGATATAAATAAAATGAGTCCACAAAATTTGTCTATTGTTTTTGCACCGAATCTTTTATGGACACTTAAGGATAATAATGATAACTTAGGGTAAGGACACTTATGCACCAAATTACATAATATAATAAATATATTTTCGTAAACTAGATTAAATGTGAATGCAGCTGTGTATCATAATATAATTGTAGACTGTCTAATATCCCATTCAGACTGGATATTTCCAGGAGGTAAGAGTCAAATACTTATAGTAATTCAATACATATTCATGATTTACTAATTTAAATATTTAAACTGTAGAAGAAGAATTTTATATAACATTAAACGTATTGGAAATAAATGAGTTTAATGGCATTAAAAGATCTAATAATGGTGATACACATTTGATCCCTACAAATGTTGATATAGATATAAGCTTGAAACGAAGTAGATCTAACAGTAGTACAAATATTATTGATATGAGGTATTTAATATATTTGCTTAGTCATTCTAAATGTACATAATATTTTATTTTATATAAAACTAAATAACAATTAAATACAAAATGTCCTCTTTTTCTCCTTCCCTTTCTCTATCAACTATTTAAAGTCGGCCACCCTGAACTTACACTTACACTTAATTCTACCTCTAACATCTTCTTCATTTACTCCCACTTTCCTCATATCACTCGCCATCACATCCCCCACATTTTTTTCGGTTTTCTTCTTACCTTACTTCAACCAACATACATTTCCTTTAATAACACAGTCCTGCAAAATTTTGTTTTTTTTATATAATACCTAATTTTTATAGATTTTGGCATGCTGAGTTAAAATCTGAAATCAGTTTATCTCTATCACTTCATGCTTTTTTACAATTTAGATATACATATGAGCAGAATGATTACATTAAAACAATATATGTTATTATTATAATTTAAATATTTTTAATTGTTCTAGTTAAATTAAAATGAATTACAAAATATTATCATTCATATTTATTTAATAATATTTGTTAAGCTTTATTAAATTAAAAGTATTGCAACTTGTATTTATAAGTATACCGATATATAATGAATTTATAAAATCTAGAATACCTTTAGAATCATAATATATAGTGTAATATTATCAAATATGAATCTTCTTGCAACTCGAGATAATATATATTTAAACTTGTACAATTAACGATGTTTATCTACCATAGTATAATATCAAACATTCTCTGTGCGTTCAGTTTAGTCAGAATAAAATATCTATATTTTATAATACATAAAATATACTGAACATTGTATTAGTATTAATTTTGATTTTTCAAAATATGGCAACTAAATCCAATAGAAGATGTAAAAATAATTCAAATTTATTTTGTTATTTATGTGAAGAATATGTTTTGATATAACAACGCAATAACATTACATCTTTTGTTAAAAACATATATTACGAATATTTTGTTATTCTGTTAGGTGATCAAGATAAATCTTAGGCACTCCATATTGTTTGCCGTTCTTGTGTTGAAGGTCTACATAATTGGAAACAAGGTAAACATTTATCGGAGAATTTTGGGATAGCGATGATTTGGAGAGAATCAAAAAAACATATCGATGATTGTTATTTTGTGTGGCAAATGTTTCTGGTTATAATAAAAAAATTAATCAAAACTCATTTACTCAAATCTACTCTCTGCTTTACAGCCTATGCCACATAGTCCCGAATTACCAGTACTTGTACCATCAGACACTTTTGAAACTGTTTCAAACCACCATACTTCTGTAGATTCCATGTACCAAATTAATGATGATGATGACTACCAACTAGATACTTCAAATGATCTACAAATTACAATGATTTAATGATCTATTATATTCATTGTAAATAAAATTATTTCGTATGTCACTTAGCTCTTACTAAAGAGGGAGCTAAAATATTTGGCTAAAGACTTAAAGAGAAGAATTTTATTCCATAAAATACCTACTACATTTTATTGGTACAGAAATTTTGAAATACAATTTAAACAATTTTTTTCATCTTCTGGACTAATTGAACAATTAGGAAAATATTACGATATAAATGATTAAAGATTATTTATAGATTCGTCAAAAAGAAGTTTTAAAGGTGTTTTACTACATAATGGAAACCAGTTAGCATCTATTCACATTGCTCATTCTGTACATTTAAAGGAAACATTTGTAAACTTACAATTACTACTAGAAAAAGTCGAATATCTGTTTCATAAATGGATTGTATATGGTGAATTAAAAGCTTTAGGAATGTGATTAGGTGAAATGCATGGATAAGTTTTAAAAATATGGTATCAAAATTTTATAGTAATACAAAAGACCCACATTATAAATCAATCGCAGAAATTGAAAAAAAAAACTGTAAAAGAAAATCGAATAAATTTAGTTTTCATGATTCTGCAAAATATAAAACTGAAAAAAACGTCCTTGAATAAGTTTTTTTTTATACTTTTAGTTTAATTAGGCATAAAAAATATTTTTAAATAAGTATGTATGATAATATTTTGTATTTAATTTTAATTTAACTAGGACAATTAAAAATATTTTAATTATAATAATAACGTGTATTATAATATAGACAACAAAAAAATATATATATGTCGCAGGACTGTGTAATTTTACTTCCTCAGTCTCTTTCTTCTTAAATACATGCCCGAGCCATCTTAATATATTCTCTCTCATTTTGTTTACTATCAAAGCTACTCCTATACTACCTCTTATATTTTTATTCCATATTTTATCCTCTCTTGTAACTCCATTCATCTACTTTAACATTCTCATCTCTACTACACTCATTATCTTTCCTTTCATATCTGCTGCCCAATATTCTGTTCCATACATCATTGCAGGTCTCACCATTGCTTTATAAAATTTACCTTTTAAGCTAATAGGAATTCTTTTATCACATAAAACACCTGACGCTTCTCTCCACATCATTCATCCACACTTAATGTGTTTAATATATCTTTGAAATCCCCATTTTTCTGTACAATAGACCCCAAATACTTGAACCTCTTCATCTCTCCCACTACATCACCATTCAACTTTATTTCTAATCTCTCCCTATTCCCTCAGTATTTCCTTCCCCCAAAATCATACTCTATGTATTCTGGTTTACTCCTACTAATCCCAAGTCTTTTTTTTTCAAAAGCTTCCCTCCACTCTTCAAGTTTACCATTCATTTCTTCAGGGCTCTCTCCTATCTGTACAATTTCATCTGCAAACAACATTCACAATGGTACATCACCCTGTATATCCTTTGTTATCTCATCTATTACGAGGGAAAAAAAAGTAAGTACTCAAATCCAAATCCTGATGCATTCCCATTTTGACCCCTAAATCTTGAGTTTCTCCACACAGACTTCTCATTCTTGTATTTGCCCCTTCATACATATTTTCAATAATGTTGACATACACCTTTGGTAATCCTTTCTTCATTAATGCTCACTTTTAGATTTTTTTATGAACCTTATCATTAGCCTTGTACACAATTTCCTTTTCCTTTCTCTGTTCTTCTCTACAATCTGTCATACATCAAATATTGTCTCTATTGTTGTCCACCCAGGCATAAACTTAAACTGATTTTTAGAAACAATTGTCTCACTTCTTACCCTTTTATCTATTATCTTTTCCCAAATCTTCATACTGGAGCTCATAAGTTTTATCTCTCTATAATTTCCACAAATCTGTACATTTCCTTAAATTTTTCCTTACCTCATATCATTTCCTTACTCTTAAATATTGGTACCACGAAACTGTTCCTCCACGCTTCTGGAATTTTTTCTTCTACTAGTAACTTATTAAAGAACTTTGTCAGCGATTTTATGACTTAACTTCCTAATACTTTCCATACTTCTACTGGTGTTATATCTGGCCCCACCGCTTTCTTATTTTTCATTTTTCTTATAGCGCCCCACACTTCCTCTTCATTTATTAAATTTAATAGGTATACCCAAATTCCACTTCACACGTTCAATTGTTTCTATCGGAAATTCATCAATTAATAATCTCTCAAAATGTACTATCCATCTATTTATCACTTCCTTTTCCTTTGTTAATACCCTCCTTATCTTTATCTTTTATACATCAAAAATCCCTGGATTGTTTTTCTCTTTCCTTAGCCAACCTGTACCCTTCTTTTCCCCCTTATTTAGTTCCAAACCTCACATACAATCCATCATATTTCCCTTATTTAGCTCTACTAACTGCACTTTTTGCTGCTTTAGATAAACTTTTATAGTCTACCCAATTCTCCCTCCCACTGGTTTCCTGCCATTTCTCAAACTATATTTTCCTTGTTATTATTTCTTGCACTTTTTCTGCCCACCATCATGTTTGCTTATCCTTTAGCATACTATCTCCACTCTTGCCAATGACTTCTTTAGAAATTCTCTTAATACCCTCTGCTACATTTTCCACATTTCGTTTATATTCCTTTCCATATTCCACACCCCTGTTTTAATCAATTTTTTATAAATATTTTCTCATTTTCACCCATTAGTTTCCACTACCTAATCCTCAGTTTCTTATCTATGTTTTTCTTTTTGTAGATCCTCTTTTTCTTACACAAAAAATCCATAACCATTAATTTATGTTGTGTTGTCACACTGAATTACCTTATAGTCCTTACATTATTTTCACATAAAATAATCAATTTGTGATTTGTTTCCTCCACTTTTTTTTAATTTACGCTTTTCACTTTTCCTAAAATAAGTGTACACTAAATAATACACTATAATATTATATTATATTATATTATACACTAATGCAAAGTCAAGTAATATTTTTCCAGCTTCATTTCTTTCTCCAAACTCATACCCTCCATGCACTTTATCGTAATCTATTTTATCATAGACTACATGTACATATATATCCCCACCAATTACAATATCCTCAATTCCTTGTACTCCTTGTATTTTTTCATCCACCACTTACCAGAACTCTTTTTTTTTGATTTTCCTAACATGCCACTTGTGAAACATATGTACACTTCCATGGGAAAAATCCATATTAACCACCTAAGATCATTGTGGAAGCTTGTGTAACATATTTTACAGTGTGTTGGGCATTGGGAGTACCAGTTTTTTAAATATAAAATGTATTGTACTATTATAAAAAATGTATAAAATGTAATATTCTATTGTGGATTTTTTAGTCTATCATCAGAGAGCACAAAACCACATTCAAGAGGACGTAAAAATAAATCAGCTCCTGTTCCAACATCACGAACAATTAAGACTAACAATATATATGAAAGTCCTATATCCTCTTTAAAAGATCAAGATAATATAAACTGTGATGAAATTCTACCAGGTTCCTTACTGAAACCTTGTCAATATAATGAATCTCCAAAACAAAATTTACCAGCTGCTGATACCGGTTCATTAAAACGTACTGTAAAGCCAGCTGTTGCTCCCCGTACAATACTTGAAACATCTAATGAGAAAGTTTTCTATAAGCCTGCCATACCAAACAAACCAGCATTTTTACAAAGATCATTAAATTCATCATTTAGAAGTCTTCAAATATTATCAGATGTCCTTATTGATAAGCCAGATGTAATGATGAGTATACTTTACTATGCATTCTTAAATATTGATTTCTAATTAAAAATTATAGGTAGATACAGAAGGCCCAATATTGAAAACATCAGAGTTATACACATTATCTAAACAAGAAATTTCATCAATAAAAGTTGGAGATGAATGTGACAATAAAGAAACTAGGCAAAATCAATATAATGGTACTTATATATTGTTTCCTATAAATGCATTAATATAATTAATATAATATGCTAAATTTAAATTTCAGTTATAATGGATTCATGTACAAATCAAGAGAGCTTAAATGATAATAATAATGTTCATAAAAGTCCAAACATTTTCAGTCGATGCCACACACTTTCCAAAATCCAAACAGGTTTACATATTAGTAACAATAAATTATTAAATGATGTATTACATTTCTGATTTAAAACTACTTTTAGGACAATCACCAATATTAAAAACATTAATGAAAACTCAACGACCTATACCTCCACCACCACCACCACCAGTTTGTTCTACTAAAAAACAACCAGAAAAAAGTGATTGAAAGTAAAAATTGTATTTGTTTCATAATTAATATATTGACCAAGGAGACAGAAATTGTTTTCTCAGTTCCATTTAACTGAGAACCGAAGCATTTAATAGTTTATAGTTTATGACCTTTTCCTAAATTATTACTTAATATAATTCAATGATTATTTATTAAAAAGCGTATACCAAATTTCAATTTTTTTAGGAAGCAAAAAAAATTTTTTTAATAAAATTTTAGAGGATAAATATTCATTCATACAGGATTTTAAATACAAGACACCCTGAGACTAAAATTGCTTATTAGATTGCCTAAATTAAATTTTATATTTTATTTTATAATAGTTAAAAAGTATAACTTGATACACACTATTTTAATAAGATACTATTGAATTAAAATTACCTATTTTTTTTATTGAAATATTATTTAATAAACATAATGATAATTGTTTACTTATATACTATATTAATAAATACATAAATAAAATATTATAGTCTCTGGGGGATAAAACCTCCCATGTGAAAAAAATATGATTTTTCAATAGACAAAAAAACTAATTTATAAATTATGAATTTTTTTTTGTAGTAATAAAAAGATACTTATAATGTTATAATGATATATTGTTATAATGTTTCTGAAATAAAAATTGTATAAATAATAAAAATTTTAACATTATGTGTATATTATTTAAGAAAATATTTAAGGCTTCATAGAAAATAAATTGTCACATGAGTGGTTTTTCAATTTTGAATGTTACATTGAAGATTTTATGTTTTAAATTTATTGTCATAAGTTACATAGGATATTTTTTTATAGGTTCGTGGATAAAATTAAAGAACACAGAACATTTCAAATACACATAATTTATTATAATTTCTATCTTTGTAAAAAAAAAAATCAAAAACTTTAATAAAAACAATATAACATAAGAGATATGAGTACAAAATATTTGTTTTATTTTTCAATCAACCAAATTATTATTTTTTAATCCTAATAAAGTTTTAAAAACATATATATTTATAATATACATCAGTCAATAATTGTCATCATACAATTTAAAATACTATATAGTAAGACTAGAACTTCAGTCTCAAAAAAAATTATTAAAATATTTTAACCTCTAATTATATACTTAAGAGACACCATGTTTAAGCAAAAGAGTAAAAACATATTCAAAAATTGATTTTAGTGTTAAATTACCTATAATAATATTTATAGAAAACAATATTTTGGAGCGATCCTAGTTTTGGGTATTTTAATTTTTAATTTTTAAAAAAGTTATTGAAGTTTTAAAATTTAAATTTATTTACTTTCTTAAATCAGAATATATATATATTTTTAGATTCTGAACGAAGCGACGAATGTATTGGTCTTATGGTGATGTGTTTTTATTTGTTTATGTCTGTACCTGAAAATTCTATGAGAAGTGATCCGATCATTATATGTAGCACTATTTTCTGGTAGCAAATTGCATTTAGTTGGAACTAAGCAAATATGTATATAATGTATTCAAGATACAAAGAAAATATAGGTGCACTGTATTCGCGATGGCTAACAGACTACTGCATAAATGATAAGAATGATGTGATAAAGAAATTCAAATAAAAATGTCATAACTGTATATTTTTGTACCTATTGTTTAATTTTATTGCGTATAAATTTCTTAAGATAATATGTTTACTTCCATTATAAATTTTACCGACATATTAAATTATGTTGTTAGAATGTATATAATTATATTAGGTACCTAAATATTTTAGATGTTAAATAATTTTATAATATATTATCATTCAAATTACTTTTTTGGTATTATTGAAAATTATATTCATTAAAATGTTTGCTGCAACGAAATTTCCATCACAAAATAAATCACTCTAAACCTATAATTATTATATTGACTTAAATTGAATCCTTTAATATTATAACGTGGGAGCCCTTGAATTCTGGAGTACCGACACAGAAAAATGTATTTTATAAATTAGTATACGTTATATGATGTTGAATTTCTATTATGCATTATTAAGCTTTTTGAAAACACACACAATATTTTAAAATACGGTAAAATAGAAGTATCCCTCCTCATTAATAAAATAGCTTTTAGAGAACCCCTTAAATTTTTTTTTTAATTTATAAGAAAAATTTATATTTTTTTAATAGTTAATTAATTAAAATGAAGAATCAGATGAAGGAATTTTTTTTTAATACACTTGAATGTGAACAAGTAAATTTTTGATGTATTGAATGTGAACGAACTATATTTTTAAGTGAACGTTCAGAAGACTTGTAAATATTGGAACCTACCTAATAACTTATGATTATTAAAAATGCTAATAATAAAAATATTGTTTATACTCGTATATTCATATTAATTATAGTGCCTATCTATTTTATTTCTTTACATTTATTATATTTTACTATAATGAATAGCAAGGCTGGGCATTAACGAGTTAAAAGTTAAAAGTTAAAATTAAGTTAATTTTAATTAAATTACTTAACGCGTTACATTTTTTTTCAAATTAACTTAGTAAGTAAAGTAGGTACCCACAATAGTATGTACGTATCGATAAGAATAGATAGACCACCTCTCACGCACACACCACGGTGTTGGCCATTCACGAAATTATAATGAAAAATTAATTTAATATAGATTACCTCTTCGGCTCTACCAAACAATTAATATACACTAAAATACGAGTACTTATATCATATGTGGCTATACTCATATAGCTATGTACCTACCCGCCTGTGAACCATTGTTAAATTGTGTAGTATAAATATTTTCCAAGGTAATAAATATTAAATAATAATGTTTTTAAATAGGTATAGTTTATATTACAGAATAAATATTGACTATAAACTCTAAGCCATAATTATTTTCGCCTTATTTTCATAAATAAATACACATTGTTACCATATTATCACAATAAACAAATGGAAAATGAACATGAGGGTGAATTAATTTTTGTTTTATAGTCCATACAGTACAGTGGTACAGGTGACAGTTCTGTTTGTTTTAGATTTCGATGTTATTAAATTATTATTATCGTGTATAAATGTGAAATCAATTAATTGTATAAATTAAAAATTCATTATGTTTGAAGACGAGTTAAAAATCCCCTATTTAAAATCTTATTTTAAACAACTACCATCAACTGATGAACAGCAAAACAGTGCAAATTTTATTTTTAAATGCTTATTATGCATTTCAAAAATTAAATTGATATCGACTTCTAAGACATCAAATTCAAATTTGAAAACTCACAAAAGGTAAGTTGCATTATGAAATACAATACCTAAGTACTACATACATACTATCATTTTTTTCAGTTTTTTGAACTACAAACAAAATATGTATTTTAAGTTTTTTATTTGTTCTAAATCGACAAAATAATAATAATATTATGAATTAGTGATTCAATTAGTTAAACCCGAGTGTATCTAAATATCTTAAGAAAGCACATTAATTAGAACCACGATTATTCTTTATAATTGTGACTAGAACATAATTATTTTAATTTTATTTAAATAGGTACCTATTCGTATTTAGCCTGGTATTTATGTAGATATCTTACTTATAAATTGGCAAACATAATTTTTCTTTGTGCTTTAGTGATTTGCTATTTTGGGTATATTTTCTTAAAGTATTTAAATATTTTCATAAACAAGTATTTGGAATACATAATATTTAATATTTAATTTATAAAAATTTAAATAAAAATAAAAATACTATTAAAATGTAGGTACCTAATCTAACAGTATTTTAATAGTGAAAACAATGTATTTTCTTTGGTATTTTTTATTTTGTAGGAATAAACAAGTTATAGTGTTATACCTATCATGATGTCTCATCAGAGACCTCACTTTCCATCTCACACCTACCATTTCCTTTAGCTATTATATATATATATATATATATATAAAATACAAAAAACAAATTGGTACCTAATAGGTAAATAAATATATCTAGTTATGTTCTTTGGTTATAACTTATAGGTATGTCTTCAGCCTGTAAATTTCTCTAAAATTCAAATCTGAATATTTCATTATCGTTTTTAAATATTATATATTAGGTAATATTGATAATTTTATTAAAAAATCCTTTATTAGTAGAATGATAAATAACTAACAAATATACAAATAATAGTAATAATGACATATATATTACAAAGTAAAAAAATAACAATTAAAAATATTATGTAAATCTAACATACAAAATATAAATAAAAATTTAACCTTAGAACTTAAAGCCTAATTTTCTGTCACAAAGAAAAAAAAAGATAAATATTAAACTAAAATATTGGTTTTCAATGTGTTCAATTATGTTTTATATTGTATAGACTAAATATTCACATGGAACGTTTGATGTTGAATTTATAGGCTTTGATTTTATTTTGGTATCGTCAAATATCTCCCAATTGTTTGGCCCATGTTTACATATAGAATAATAATGACCAACTGCATTTCTAAGTCAACTTAGACCCGGTCGAAAACATCCAACTCCTCATAATAAAAATTTTTTTTTTTGTGCACACAATGATCCTTGATATTTTATTTAATTTTCCATTCATTGGTTGAGTAGCGTCAGTAGGTACTATAGTTTTTATTATCTCCTGAAATTAAAAAAAAAAAAAAACAATTTTACATAAAAATAATCATTTATTTTAGTTTAAAAGTTTAATTTTAATTTACGAACCTTCCCATTTCAGAATCTCTATTATTATATGTAAATTTGATAATTCAGAATTCGTTATTTTGAGTTCTTGACAAGAAATATTCCCTTCCATATACCCACATACAGATTTATCAGTTTTAATTCTTTCTTGAATAAATGTTGGAAGGCCGCTTAAATCCCTTTTAGTAGTATAGGTTAGGTACATACCTGATAGTTTTCTATTACTTTTACATGTTTCATTAGAACATGAAATATGTTCTACAATAGATGAAAATTGGTATAACATTTTATTAAAAACATGTGCTGGTGTAGAAACGCATTGCCAATTTTAGCGTATTCAAATGTTAAATTCTAGGATGCAGAGTACATAAAATCATATTAGTTCTATCAGAATATATTGATGACGTTATGCCAAATTTAACTATTTTAGAAATAGAACAAAAGAAAGAAGTATCCAAAATATTATCAAGTTGCTTCGAGTACAATTGATCACAATAAGCAACGATAAATATATAAGCAATTGTATCAAATGCACAGGTGTTTAATAAAACAACTTTACCAATTTGTTTGACAGTACAAGCCTTTAATTCTTCTGCTTGGGATCCATTCTTTAATATTGGCAAAGATTTTATGATTTTTGTATTATTTAAATTGAGATGTCTTAAATGAGGATTTGGTTCCAGATATGAATTATATCTTCCCTGTTTTTTAGATCTTTGTGTGATTATTGATCTAAATTTGTTTTTAAATATTCAAAGCAGAAAAAGCAAATTCTTCTATCATCATTGCCAGGTTCATGATTCGAGCATGAAGATAATGCATGAACCGGAGTTCCATATTTAATACACTTATGCACTCCATTTTTAGAGGGAAATAAACCTAAAATCAAATTAAATAATATGTTTAATTCTAAAGAAATAAAATATTAAATAATTCATGGAATTAATATTCTTATTTACCTGTTGTGCATAAAGGGCATGACAATTTTTTTGTTTTTAATAATTCTAAATTATCTTCAAAATTCATTTGTGGTGATTTTTCTGGTGAAAAGTTTAATAGATGTAATGAATTACTTGATGAAATTTCTATACCTATATTATCGTTATGATTAATGTTATCTGACTTTTTTTGTGGAATTATTGTGCAGAACTATTATTGCTTCGAATTAGTGATGCTGTCTTTAACGATAGTATATGATTTTCCAAAAAACTTCAATACTGGTTGATAATATTATGTTTTTAAATGTCAAAGATTTTAACATTTCAAAGCTAGACTCTAAAGCCGCTGATGAAACTACTTCCTCTCTATAACCAAAAATAGGAATCATAACTCCTGAACATAGTAGAAGATTTAATTTGAAGAAAAGACTAATTGGCTTAAATTTTTATTCAAGATCAAAGTAATAATAAAATAAAATATATAAATATAATACTATTTGCATTACCATTATGCATTTAAAAGGAAATCAAAATTAAAATCCCAGGTGAAGCCGGGTATGACAACTAGTATATTATATTTAAAATACATTTCAAATAGACCTTTTTTTTAGCAAATTAATTCTATATTTAGTATCTATAGTATTAAGAAACCAAATTATGATACAATATTATAGATAAAATTTTCTATGTTCTACAGTAATTAAAAAAAAAATATATCATAAAATCTTTGAAAAGTTATTAATTTTGTAAAAACAAGTTTTTGGGAGATTTTTACAGATGGCATAACTCAGTTATAGTTTATATTGAAAAAATACGGCTGTAGAACACAGATAATTTTGTCTATATTATTATGTCAAAATTTGTTTTTTAATTACAACTACAGGCCGAGAAAAATTTTTTCTCGCAAAACATTTTGTTCACAAATATCGTGATTACACAACAATAAAAATTGGTACAGACACAAATATATTTTAATAAAATGTACATAAATATTTTTAAATTATAAGATATCTATTTTTCTTAAAATTTCATAAAGTTTGTCTATACAGAACCCCTTAAAAATCACATGTATCTCTTCTTAAGAAATGAAAAATCGGCATCAATATGAAAAAAATAGGGCCCATCTGAATTTTTGCATACATATAATAATATCATTATAAATAACTCATAAAAAGTCACAATCGATATCACTTAAGGGGATTGGAAGCGGTCATTTATTAAGGGGTTGTGTATAGGCAATTATATGATTTATTCACGATACGCCAGGGCTTGAAAACTTTATTAATTTTTCCGTTATAACGTTTTTGGTTTTATAATGTTATTTTTGTTTTGCGTTATAACGTTTTTCGTTTTATAATGTTATTTTTGTTTTGCGTTATAACATTTTTCGTTTTATAACGTTATTTTTTTTCCGTTATAACGTTTTTCGTTTTATAACGTTATCGATTTTATTCCGTTATAACGTTATAAATATAACGTATTCAACCCCTGTGATAAGCAGTGTATTTGTGTGAGTAGTATTTGGTGTTTAGTGTGTGTAGATAAGTTCGATTGACTGTGCGGTGTGCTGGTGGTACACTCGCATGCGCAGGTACAAGTCACCAAATACAGCTACCGTTTTTGAAAAGACACGAAATCCCATTTCCAACGTACCGATGGATCTAGTGATGCCATAAGGATTCTGAAAACTGATCTGAATTCGTCGTCAAATCTACTTTAAAACGATTTTAACATTTTTTAAATGTTTTGCTTTTGATTTTCACGATAATTGAAAATGTCAATTTTTAAATTTCCAAATATATTAAGGTAATTTTAGGGGGACAAAATCAAAAATGTGGGAACGTCGTTCTAAAGAAGACATCACGACAAATTCAGATCAGTTTTCAGAATCCTTATCGCATCACTAGATCCAACGGTACGTTGGAAATATAAATGATCTACATTACTATGTTACGTGTGTGTTAGAGAGAGACAGGCAATCGCCGCTTCCAATCCCCTTAAGTTTCAAAGATTTTTGGATGTCAAAGTTCACGAAAATAGCTTTTTCATAAATATCTTGGTTTTTTTTGTTGTACAACAAAAGGTTTTATATAAAATAAACAGAGGAGATAATTATCTCCAAAAATACAATATGTATTTTTCGTTTACTAGTGACCATTCTCGCGGTATACGACTTGTAAAATGTTAATTTTTTAAAAAAAAAAATTGGTATTCTTGTAAATATCCCACATACTATTCGTCGTACAATAAAAAGTTTAAGAATACAACAAATAAAAAATATTCAAAATACGAATACTTTAATAAAATTATCTTCCCCCCCCCCTTTGCTATGTTTTGTAGAGAAGGTAACCCGCAAAATCAGGTTTTTTTTTCTAAAAATCTCAATAAATATTATTACAAAAAGTTTCAAACAAAAATTATTCATCGTTTAATTGTCTTTATATATTTTGAAATTACATATTATTTTCTATAGATGTAAAGATTAGACCAAAATAAGTGTCTCAAATCACTCACTTTAAAAAAAATCAATTAATGCATTTCCAATGTGTAACGGGTACATAATAGAGAAAAGGCTCTAATTTTTTTTTTTTTGCGAAGATGGTGATTTGAGGCACTATTTTTAGTCTAATTTTTACATCTACATAATAATACATAATAAAAAAATGTATACTGTATTGTTGTATATTCGGCCTGTATATATATATATATATATATATATATATACCTATGTTATTTAGTATATAATATCTATATACTGTATAGTGTATATATATGCACATGTGTGCATATAC
>JAIPRL010005521.1:0-31685 GCA_025469235.1 Pemphigus obesinymphae | reverse complement strand
CACACCTTCTGGCATAAAAATTGTTAAAATAAAAAAAAAAAAAAAAAAAAAAAAAATAAACATCATTGTAAAACCATAAGCTAACCTCGTTACGCTCAGAATCTAAAAAGTACGTCTTGGCAAAGGATGCCGGACGTATTTAGTGTGGAAAGGCCTTTACTAGACTCGAACGAGAATATATACGTGACGATACGACCCCGACGGACACTGATCGCTCGTACATAAATATTCAGAGCCGTAGCGGAAGGGCTTGGAGAGACTGGCCCAGGCCAAGGACGCAACAGAAAAGGAGGGAGGAGCAAAAATCGAAATTCAGTAATGCTTATCCCTAAATTTCTAAGATTGAGGGGCGAAAATTCGACGGGCAAAATATTGTAAAAGTAAGTTGATGACTTTCTTTTTTTGCTTATTAACTAGATTTGTAAGGAACGGGGTCGCAACTACAAAAAATTGATGACTTTATTTTCTTATTACCAATGTAGGGGGCGAAAATTCGGTTCTTTGTCAAGGGCTCTATCGAACCTTACTAAGGTTCTGATGACATTAAACAGGCCGCAGCAGAACCGATGATAATATACGTATTTATATATATATATATATACGACTGCACAAGTGCACATATATATTATATACACCGTGGACCCGGAATCGAAACGTTTTTAAATTTACTAATAATTGAAAAATTACTTATTTACACCCCCAATTTCAGATTCCGATATCTTGATATTATATTACTACTACAATATATGTTATGAATTCATTATTATTATTTTCTGTCAACGACTTTTCCACCACCATCTAAATGTATCAAATCTCTACGACATTTACTTGCACTTTTCTAAAGGAAAATTTCATCGTTATTTATGGGTAGAGAACAGACTTTATTGTAATTGCAGCTTTTATCCAATACATATTAATAATCGAACTTTGGTAAGATATAAATCCATTTCGCGAAATTTTCATTGAACTGCTACTAATTTAATTTTACACATTTGGGTATAAATACATTTTTATAGAATATATATTTTGGGAATATTTGTTTTGATTTTTGATAATTTTTTTTTTTTTTCAATTGACCTTTCCATGTTTCACTTTTAAAATTGTTTTTATCAATTACTTATGCACGCGTCGTTGACGACGACGATTATCGGTGTAATGGTTTTTTTCTGAATTAAATTTTCTTAATAAAAATTAAAAGAAAAACTTTGTTATTATATATTGAATTTTTTTTGCATATTTTGATAAAAATGAGTACATATTTTGTTTTTTTTTTTCATTACAATAAAGTCCGTTTCCTATTTATAAGTTATTATTTTCAGACAGGAATTAACAACAGTCTATAATTATTAGCTTTATTATTATTATATTTAGACAGGTACATTATTGAAAATATAATGGTTGCGAGTCGTTAAAAACTATGTTATTACTAATGGTGGCTCGTGGGTTTCGAAAGTAGGAAGGCGATTAAAAATTATTCATTTTTGAAAAGCATAGAATACAAGAATAATTATGTACCTATTTAAAAGGTACCTATTAATTATTAAACCAAAATTAATACCATATAGAAAAACAAATACATAAATACGTTTTTACAAAAACTGAAAATTACTAAATAATACAACTTGTACGTTTTATTGTATTCAAAATTTAAGTGTCTATCTTTCATTTCACTAAACATGTCTCCTAAATTTTTTTATTTAAATTTTCTGCTAATATGATACTGAATTTTTATCTACTATATTATAATAATATAATATACACCAATAATAAAATAATAAATTAAAGAGATAATAAAGAAATATAGAAATGTACACGAACACACAGTAAATACGCCTTAACTTTTCCCGTATTGTTCCGCAGTCCACGTGCATGTCGGGCGCGATCGTTTGTATCGCTCCGGCGGCCGCATTATTACCGAATAACCCCTTCGTGTTTTGGTGTTTTGGTCGTATAGTCATGACGGGCGATCGTCAACGTCGCCCTACCACCGATCACTGTTTGATACTCGATAACCGCGCAGATGAATAAAATAAAAATATAAAAAATAAAAAAATAGGTACGTATTTCAACCGTGCTATTCAACCCACATATATGTTTTTTAACTCCGATCACCTCGCATATATAGTGTTTTTTCATAACAATGGAAAACGATTTTTCACTTTCGATAATAATGTTTTTAAAATGCATTACAATGTAAATATAAATAATAATTGTTAATATTTAAATCAATATCTAACTTGGCAATAAGTAAATTGTTACAATATTGGGGGGAGCTGGCGATCGCCCATATACACACGAGCCGCCACTGGTTATTACAACCCTTATTATAGAAAAAGAGAAAAATGCTAAATTAATATATTTAGGTAGGTATCGAGGTGCGATAAAATTGTTATAGTCGTGGCGCGATAGTCAATTACCGCTTACACCGAAGTAAAAAAAAAAAAAAAAAAAATTTTAACGAAACGCTCACGCGAAACACGTTTCCTACGCCCCGTCATCATTTAATCATTTTATAAATATTCAGTCGATACGGTATTAACAAAATAATTACGTTTGATGTTAAGGGGACGTTGTACCTGACACAGTTGTCCAGTTTTCCAGTAACACGTGCCACATATAGTAATAAAATGGAGTTTTATATTTCAAGCTATTTTTCAGCTGAACTTAGGATATGATGATCTATAGTTAATATAAAGAAAAAAAAAATATATATATATATATGACATGTACGAATTTTTTTTCCAATCAATTTTATTTTACGATTTTTACAAAATCTATGAATTACGTGTGAATAAAATTGTAAATATTTTGCTTAAATGTAATTTATTGAAAATACAATTTCTATACGTCATCGATTATGTTATATTTATTATGATAATAGTTCATCGCGCATATTAAATAAATCAATTGTTCACGATATTATTGGAAATACAATAACTGATTTTACTATGTCGCGCGTGTGTCTGATAAAGATAACTGAGTCAGGTATTACGTCCCAGCTTAATCAATGCGTACTTTAAGTTTATCTCTGGGGAAAGCTTTAAAAAACATACTGAATGTAAATATGTGTCAACTATATTATTTTGAATGTGTTATAAAAAAAAAATTATATTCTTATAATAATTATAATTATTTGGGCCGACCCCAAATAGTTGCGAGAGAAGGCGAAGGAGAAGAAGAAGATTCTTATAATAATTATCTATAATAAAATATTAAATAAATATATATTAAAAATATTAATAGATAATAATATAATCTACCTATATTATGAATTAAATGTTGTAAGTATTCGAAAAAAAATATTATTATTAAAATATTATAACAACTACAAGTATTCGACCACAGTCATTATAATGAAGTATAATTATTAAAAAAAAAACTAAACGAGAAAAGAAACAAATCAATAAACCGTTTACTAATATGGAAAGTTTTAAACAATATACTGTCAGAAAATTATAATTCGTTATCCAAAATGTGTTGGTAAGATTATTAATTAGTAATACCATTATGATAATATCTCATAAATCTGTTTGTATACTTAAAATATTATTAAATATATTATTTTTAACTTAATTTTCAATAAGTAATTCTTCTGATACTAAATTAATGAACAGTATATAAAGATAAAAATATTTACCAAAACATTTTGTACGACCATTCATAATCATAATGTATTTTTTAAATGTTTTTAATTTAAACTATTTATAGTATGTAATGTACCTATTTATCTACTTATCTGTGTCAAAATTAAAAATTCTAACAAAAGGTAAAAAAAAAAAAACACCCAACGATATTTGACGATAAATAATAATCACAACTTCGTATTGTTATTCACACTTCAGTCATAATATATACATTTATAGTTAAGTTAATTATTTTTAAACGGCATTTTTTTTTTTTTGCCCCGAGGAGAGAATTATCTCAATAGCCTCCTTCATCGAATAATAATACAACTCGGCTCTAGTCGTTTTAAAAAGCAATAAATATTTTTATAGGTGCCTCCTATATACCTATTGAATATATCATATATATATACCAGAACTCGTATATAAATAGAAATACCTATATAGATACTAGAGCCGATCGTTGAATAATTTAATTTAAAAAATAGATATCTGCCATTATACTGCAGTATGGTAAAATAAAGTTTAAAAAATGTTAAAACACACCAAAATATTCGTATTCATAGTCATATAGTGAGCACGTTTAAAGTTTCGGTAGTCATATGAATTATCGAATAAAATCAATAAAGAAGACGCGAACTATTAATAAGCTCTAACTTCTTAGAAGTTTTATATACCAGAACACATGGGGAAAAAATTTAATTTTCCTTCGTTTGGTATTTAATCTCACTCGTATAATTAATATATTCGAGAAAATTACTTTAACATGATTAACGCAAATCGTACATAATTATAATTTAAACTTTAATTAACAACATTAGTGTTAAACTTAAAATATCTTGTACATTCGAATTAGTATATTCATTATTCATACTTATTTTTATAACACTCGTAATAGCTAATTCGTTTATGATTTGTTGGAATACGACGATTTATAATGCTGAGTATAATATAAATCGTGTTAGGTATATACGAGTAGATAAAACGTAAATATATTTTAAAATCGCTTAAATATGTATATATACTTACAGAACATAATAACATACGTTTATCGAGAAGTATAAAAGTATGCGGCAAAGAATCCCCACAAGACAAGGTTTTTACTCGTGAGACATTGCAATGTGCGGTAAGTTTGGGAATCAAAACGGATATAATTTTAATTTGCTCATACATCATTATATTTTATTACGTAATATATTTTCATTTCCAATTAAACATTTGATTTAGGACCCCAGTCTTTCTAGGTATTTTTTTCATTCGTTATCAATTAGTATAATACACGCCATGATATTATACTCATACGTCATGACTAGGGATTTGTATTTTATTTGCCGTGTAGGTACCGCATATTTCTGTATTTTACAATTTTTCATTGCATATGGATAGTTTTTAAGTGCACATTATATTAATATTTTGGTCGTATTTATTTTCCTAACAAATATTCGCAATATATTTTTAGCATGAGTGTGAAATGGGTTTTAAAATTATTCACTTTTTTCGGAAATTTTTTTTTTTTTTTTGAAAGTGTAATTTCGTTTGCATATCTTTTTTTAAGAAGATATTTTTACAAAACAAAAGCACAAATACATGTTTAATAGTGCATATTTCTAAGGTTTATAGATCATATAAATCTTGCCGCTATAGTCATAGCAGAATATATGGTATAGTCGACGATGAAAAAATAATCACGGCACTATCCCTGAAAAACCTAACCCAACCGTCATTTTGGTCCGATTAT
Organism: Pemphigus obesinymphae; assembly: GCA_025469235.1. Lineage (NCBI taxonomy): Eukaryota > Metazoa > Arthropoda > Insecta > Hemiptera > Aphididae > Pemphigus > Pemphigus obesinymphae. The sequence continues at coordinate 26,324 of JAIPRL010005521.1, read as the reverse complement.
CTTTTATATATGTCCATTATAATAAAGGATTTGACTAAAAATAAAAAATAAATAAAATGATCCCTTGCCTCGTAGCCGGTCAGACTGAACATAAATATTTAAAAGTCGGCATCTGCTCCTATTACTATTTTAGCCGTATTTATGTAAACACTTATTTAACGGGTTTATAATATCGTGTTGGTTTTATCTCGAGTATTACATTTTGTAATGCTAAATAATATCGCCTTTGGGTATTAAATTTTTTTTTCTCTGATGGAATTTTTTTTTATTTAGTATCCTCTTCTGCACGATGAACCCTCTTCGCGAATAATTGTAAACTGACCGCTACGCGCACGTAAAAAAATAAATACGATTATTATTATATAATACGTTTGCATAATATTTTACTTGGGAGTTCGGAACGACATTGATATGATATTATTATGAAGTACGTTATATTATGTTTAATGCGTATACTGCTGCAGTATAAATAAAACGTAATTTATATTAATATTTTTACTGGAGTTTGACCTATTTATAAATACGCGTAAAGTTTTAGACTTTAGTTTTGTCGTGATTCGTGTGACAATCTGAAGACCGAAATCAAAATAATATTATTTACGCCGTACAAAGAATGATAGCAAAACGCTATAGGTGCATGAGCGTGAAATATCCTTATAAAATAATGCGATATTGTTTTATACAAAAAGCCCGTGTCGTTTCCGAATCGTTTTTATTGCGTGAATCACCGTTTAAAGTGTATTTATATTATAAGACGTATTATGGTCGTTTACTCAAATTTAAATGAAAGTCTACAGTTGTATTTTTATATAAAACGTACTGTGCCTACACATACAATATATATATTATATAGTGTCGTATAATATAGTTGTTAATTTATCACAGGGCAACACAAAATAATAAAACGCATTCTAATGTTTGAAATACGTTTTAGTACAGGATTATAACTCTTGCCTTGTCGTATAATGTTATATTCTCAAAACACACAACCGTTTTACTTATTCGGGACCTATACGTCTTACACCGAACGATCGGGTCTGTCGAAAGCTAAAATAACACTGTGATGAACATTCAGCTATAAGCAAGGGTTAGGTAAGGGCCTAGGGCTAAGGAAGGATCCGTTTAAATGTAAGGCCTAAAGCGGCCCATACACGATCAATATTATTGCTCAATATTTATATCAATAAATGTTTCAATTTTGTTTGCAATCACACGATCAATAATATTGAATATATTGTTCAGTTTCGGTCAAAATGTCTAGCGAAGATAACGCGATTATTGCTATTGCTCTTGCATTGTCACTTGATGAAAAAAAAAAAACCCAAAAAAGTTAAAAAAAAACTACGAAGAACTTGATCAAAAGAGTGGCTGAAAAATAGACAATATTATACTCACTAGAAGCTATTAACAGAGTTGCGTAATTTTGAAAGAAATGATTTCAAATATTTTTTAAGAATGGATGATGAATGTTTTTGATGAAATTTTAACTTTGGTTAATCCATTCAAACACATCATCAATTAAACTACTGTCACATATAAGGCGACCAAGGGATATGTCAATGCAAAATTCTGGTGGTCATGCTCGAACAAAGATAAATCTTATCTGATGACGATGATCCGACATAGGCAGCTATTTCACCTAACGGTTGCAATATGGGCATAGGTCTCAAGTATAGCGTAATGAGAAATTCTGTTAAATTATCGCAATCTCTGAGTACAGCAGTCATCAGAATTTCCATGTGCTGTCGTTCCATATTATACATTTTTTTTTAAAGGACGTACTGGAAGCACGCTTCCGGCAGTGGTCCTCGTGATTCACAACACCGAGGGGAACTGGCTTTCGCTATTTCATCCCTCAATGTCTGCATTCTCTCTATTAGACATGAGATAAATAAAAAATTACATATTTAGTTATATCTTACATAGTTACCGGTGATTTCTGGTTTGAAAGGTTACATCTTTATTTACATCGTTCTTCTAGATCTAATTTTACTAACTAACTAACTTATTTACAAAGGAATTTACATCTTTAATTAAATCGTTCTAAGCTGAGCTTACTATAGCTAAGTTAACAGATATTCTAGGTTTATCTTTGCTGCTGCGTGGGGCCATGCGACCTTCATCTTCATAGAGCGCATGTCACCGAGTTTCATTTGCTTGTTGGGCAGCTTGGCTCTTGCGCTCCTCGTCTTCCCTGGTCTTCATCACTCTAGTTATGAGTCCAGTTATTACGTCCCAGTTCCTTCTGCAGGCCGTCATCTGCTGGACGATATTTTCTGGCGTCAACTCGTCGATCCCAAGTTCTCCTACTGCTTGGCGCTGCCAGTTTTCCCAAGCTTCGCAAATGAAGAATCCGTGTTCCGCGTGGTCAGGTGATGACCCACATTGTGCGCATCGGTCGTGGTTTTGAATTTTAAATCTCCTAAGGTATGCACCAAAGCATCCGTGCCCCGTGAACACTTGATTAATCTGAAAGTTAGTCTCTCCGTATGTTCTTTCCGTCCAACTCGAGATTTTGGGTATTATTCTGTATGTGAATCTTCCCCTTGTCTCAAATTCCCATTGCCTCTGCCATCGCTCCATGAGGCGCTTCTTAGCCTCTCTGCACGGTTGGCACCGTTGTTAATTTCCAATCTTTCTTGCGCTAGCAGGTGGATCGGCGGAATGTCAGGAAGAACCGCCGCTGCGGCGAAGGACGTTGTCCTATAGTTATATCCTATATGTAGTCGAAGTGGTGATATGGAGGTGCCGCGAGCCTCCCTCCCACATCATATCCGCGCCGAATCGCCAGCAATCACCCTACGATGGAATCCATATTATACCTAGTTGCCATTCTTCTGACCGATACGCTGCCTTTGACATACTGACCTACTTGTACAAGAGCAGGTCAAGAATCTTTGCACTCTGAGGAAATACAACTCTTGAGGCTCGCGGGCCACCATCAGATCTGAGAAAAGGAATACTGTCATTGTGATTGGAGACATGGCAAGGGAGAGGGCTGGAAACAGACCAGGCATTCTTGACGAAACGCATTCTACCAGATGTCATATGATTATAAACCGCCGTGGAAATAGGTTTATTATATATTATATTTTTATTATTTGAAACCAATAGTTAAACAAAGAAAATTATTTGGTTCCTTACGACTTTCATAGCCTAAAAAAAAATATATATATTTATTTATGTCTAGTAGCAAAAAAAAAAAAAACTGGTTAACTGAGTTCTAACATATAAACATCACGGTACAATTTAAAATATATACAGTACCATTTCAGAATAAAAATAAATAAATATTGATTCCATCCAGGATCAAAAAAAAAAATTAGTATCGATTCCGTTCCTTAATCGTTTTATATACGATTTATAAATATACATACACTTATAGGGTAATTCAGTGGTTTGTAAAAACCGTTCCTAAAAGTATTATAAAATATTATAACCACAAAAAAAAAAAAAAAAAATTCATGAAATCACGTCAAATGGTGAATTTCGATTGGTCAAAATTACCAACAGTCAATAACCATGATGTAGAATATGAATAATTATGATGATAACATATACTTAATTTTCATATTTCATACTTATCAAACATTTGAAGAACCGAATCGGTATGTAGACGTTTTTAATTCCGGACGGATTTCGTACCTATACTGAAAAGAGATTATCGCGTTTGAATTGTATTATAAAATCGGTATTGTGAAACGTTTATCGGTGTTTGGTCTCTTTTGGTAAAATATGTCTCGGCATAACGTATAGTACCTACTTCTGGAGTGGCTGTTATTATAATGTATAATAATCTACTACTCGTACGTTATTTAATTAAAATTAAAACCCTTCCTCGAACCACACAATCTGCAGTGCTATATATAATTACATCGATTCGTATTTTGGCAGTACATATCACCTATATATTATATAATGGAACGGTGTACACGATCAGGCGCGTAATATTAAAATAGGTACTCGTTTAAAACTTACAAAATTCCAAATGCCGCATTATTCATTTCATTTTTCATTCGTTGAGAATACACGTGGCTCGTGGCGACCAATACTGTAATATATTATAATGTATGCGATTCGGCTCACTGTGTATACAGTGTATTGCATTATTATTATTATTATTACAATACACCGTATACTTATATATATATATATATAATAAGTAATAATCTACTAGACATTTTATTAAAAAGTGTATATAAGTATCATGTAGGCAAGCAGTTAGTAAAATAGTAGTTTTATTATTATTATTATTATTATTATTATTATTATTATACACCGAGGTAGGTCCTGCCGTCCTGCCTGTATAAAATCCAATTTACAACAGTTATAAATATTTGCTCGGCTATGTACCTATGCGGTGTGACCGATATTTCACAAAAATTAACGCAGACAACGTTATAATACATGTATATGTTTACAATGTACACGCAATGAAATATATTAAAATTATTATTATATGGGTATAATTTTATGTTTCAATTATGTAAATACAATCTACGTTGAAATTTCCCCGTAACAATCATTTATGACTAAAATTACTATTAAGTTTTCGGTTAAAGTTTTAACATTACGAAAACAATTTCAAAATTAACATAATTTCTATATATATATGTACCAGATACCTATATGTCCTATATATAATATATATATATATCTTACCCGTATATTACAACGAATTAACGGAAATTTTTTTTTTTTATAATAAGTGTTCTGCATAGACAATATAATATTTTGTAATAGTACCTATAATAATAATCTAGAAATTTTTAATTTAACTAAGCAATTTCTGTAAAATAGGATTACAAACTGCACTTTTTTCTGAAGTATAAAATGTAAGAATGGTACATAATAATATAATACCAGTATATATATGGTAATAATAATAATTTAGTACATGAAAACAAAATATGCAATACTTCAGACTATTGTAATATGTTCTTTAAAATAACGTCTATCGTTCTGTATTGGGTGAATTTCATCTAGAGGTAGGTAGGTACTTAAGTTAGCTCGAATGCACGAGTACAACATATATAACGTATTTATACATTTATCAGTATTCATATTTATAGTTTTGTGAGTTTATAAAATTATTTCACTTAAGAGGACGTCATACGTCCAATTTAAAAATGAAAAATGCTATTATAAGATTTTCATTGAAAAAATATTGGTGTACAAATATATTTAAAACATAGTAAAATTTTTTGTTCACAAAATACAATAAAATAAAATGATAATTTAAATACAAATAAACATTGAATAATTAATTTTAATACTTAATGGAATCATTGTTAATTGACACATTTGGTATATATGTAGGTATATAAATCACCATGTTTATTAGTTATTAATCAATTAAATTAAAAACAAAATATGGTCTACATTTTTACATCTTATAAGAACTCTATAAAGTAAATTATAAGTTATATATAATAATTTATACAATTATTAGAATATAATTTAGGAGATTATACTATAACCTAGTATAACCTATACAATAACCAAATTCGATTGTGTTTATTTTATCGTAATTTTACATCGAAATAATACATTATGCTTAAAAAGCTTTAAAGGAACGTACGAATCAGAGCCGGCGAAAAACATGTAGACTTTAAACATATATTTTATTGAGAAGAATAATATAATATTTTTTTACTATAATTTTCCCACAATATTATTTAAGGTATTGCTTCATTCCTAAGAACAGTTTCAAAAAAATTAGGACCCCGAAAAATTAATTTGCTTTAGTCCCCGCAATTCGTAACGCCGTCCTTGGTACGACAAACCACATTGAAATAAATTTGGAGTTTCATGACATATAAATTTCAAAATGTATATAATATTACTTTTTTATCAATTAAGTACTTACTAAAATACATAGATGCTATATGTGTGAATTTCAATAGTCTCCAAGATCATTATTTTCGGGTTTACGAGAAAATAATTGATGTAAAAATGTTTGATGAATATGTGTTCTAAACTAATTTTTTTACAGAAATGCACAAACCTAAATCTACAGGCATAATAAAGTGTGTTGTATATCCTGGAGACAGGTTTAGTTTAAAAGATCAATTTAAAACAAACAATAATAGGTATCCAACTAAAACTCGCCAGAAATGATAATTCAACACACATACATTTTGAATAAACAATTTTGGATGAAAAACCTCACACTACACAAAATATTATAATATTATTTTGTACACAATATTTTTATCAATCTCTTTTTTATTTTATAGATGGATATATAAAATATAAAATATATATAAGTATATTGAAAACAAATATGGTTAGAACATGCATCTTTATGTATTTCGGATTTTTCGTAAGTGCACTAAAATAATAATAATAATAATAATAATAACAATAATTGTGTCAAATTTACACGGAGATGATTATATTTTATTTTAAATAATACGGCTTTTACAAACCTATTATATTTTTTATAAACAGTTTATTATTATTATTATTATAATTCATTTATTAGTAGGTACCTATAACTAATGCCCAAATAAGACATTTTTAATATAGAAGACATTAGTTGTAATAATGTTAAATAGAAAATAAAAAATTCCGTTCAGTAGGAGGTGAAAACTCGTTGGGTAGGACATTATAGTGGTCGATATATTGAATTTTAAAACAATAATATGATTATTGCTATTGGCATTTATATGGCTAATAAAATATACAAAGTCCAAATACATAGTACAATAATAAATATTTGGTGTAAATTTCAAATTTCTGACATTTCAATTTTCTAATTTATAATAATTTTTGGTCTTTTTTGGTAGTTATAAATATTATAAATCACATGATATATAGTCGGTAACCATGACTATTTTATTTATTATTTTCTAATTTAAAACAAATTTTCATTTTCGTGTTATTTTCCTTATAAAAGGTAGTTGATACAGGTAAATTAACCTGTTTAAAGTACCAACTAGAATTAACTTCCTATCAAAAACCTCTATACCAGAAAATTCTTACTTTACTCCTTCTAGCCGAAAAATGCATATACATAGAAAAAAAAACATAATTGTAGAACCATTCCTCGTTACTCACGGAATCAAAAATTAATTGATAAAAATAAAATTATACATTTTTTTTGTGGTTCATTAAATACAGTTTTTTGGCGTTTTCTCATTAAATTATGGACCGGAACACTTTAAATTAATCGTCAAAACATCTGAGTGAAAAGTACGATTTTTAACATATCTAATGGATAGTTATCGAAATTTGTGGTTTCTAAAATACTTATGGTAAATAATTTACAATTAAATAAATTTGTTTGTAATTTTTTAGTCTATATTGAACTTACACACCTAATATTGTGTAATTTAGAGAAAAACCCATATTATGTAAAATACAAATAGTGCAAAATATTTATTATCGCTAATACAATTTTTTCATTTTGATGTGAGAGTAAGTACGTGGAACGTAGGACCATTGATAGACAGGAGCAAAGAGTTAGGAGAAGTTTTGTAGAAGAGGAATATTGAGGCTGGAGAAAGAATACTCGACTTTGTATCAGCGTATGAATTAGCAATTGTGAACAATTATTTTAGAAAAAAAGAATAGTATTATACAACCCGGAAGAATGGATGGAACAAATATTAAATTGATTATTTTATATGGAACAGTATAAATATAAAACAATGTAAGAACTACAAGGTAATCACAGGTGAAAGTGAGATAACAAAACATAGGTTAATAGTTATGGATATTTGGTGTAGGAAAAAGTCCACTAAAAGAAAAATAAAGAGAAGAAACCAAGAATTAGGTGGTGGAAACAAACGGATAAGAATCAAAAAGTATTTTAAAAAAGTGGAAAAGTGGAAAAGGATAGCAGAGGGGTATTAAGAGGGTTTCTAGGAAAGTCATTGACAAGAGTAGAGGTAGTAAGCCAGAGGATAAGCAAACATGGTGGTGGACTGAATAAGTGTACGAAATAATATCAAAGAAAAAAGTACAGTTTAAGACATGGCAGAGAACAAGAGAAAGGGAATATTGGGTAGAGTATAAAAATGTATTTAAAGTAGCAAAGAGTGCAGTGAGAAAAGTTAAATTAGGAAAATATGATGACTTGTATGAGAGGTCAGAAACAAAAGAAGGGGGAAAATAAGTGTACAGGCTGGCTAAGGAAAGAGAAAAACAATCCAAGGAACTTTAGAAATGTTTAATGTAGGTATAAAATATGAGGGTGTTAACGGCGAATATGAATTTAAATGCATAATTTTTTTTCTTTTTTGCATTTTAATTTTAATATTATTTTGATTCTCCGATAAAATAAAAATAAAGTTCACTTGGGGGGGGGGCCCTAATCGGTCTTTAGGAATTACGTATAAACAGTAGTGTTTCTACGACAGCCATGGCGATCAGCCACCACGTTTCCAAATATCCGAACTCGGTCATAATATATTAAAATAGGATTACTATATTATTAAGAATCACTATCATTAAAAAAAAAAAAAAAAACTACGAAAGTACTACTCTAGGCTGGTGCCTAACTCGTCTTTATATCTCAAATTTTCTATACAGTATAAAAATAATTCCTTTGCATAACCAAGCGGTGTGATCCTTCTATTATTGCTGTAGAACACCACTGTTTCACAGTCGCCCGTGGCGCTAGTCAGTGGCGTGCTCAGAATTTTAAAATAGGGGTGATATTTTCCTCAAAATTAATAAATCGTTATCAGAAAAAATCTAAAAAACGTCATTTGTGTAAGTTCGACTATGAATTCAATGTAATCCAATAATTGTTAATTTGTCGTATTGTTTTCAGCGTTCATTCATATAAGTACACATTTTTAATTTATTATACTTAGTAAATGTAGTAATCAATTTAATCAATAATTAAAAAATTTTATATATAAAATATTATTATATTGCATTATATAAAAAAAAAAATTAAAACAAAATAATATTATTTTATTTATGTTGAAATGCATAGGAAAAAATGGTTTACTTTGCTTTTTGGGAGTCAGCACAGGTGAAAGCACTTCGCTTATATTGGACCGAATATTCTTGGTGAATGTATTGCATTTGAAAGCAATAAAGCAATGATAAAACATTGTTTTCGATACAACGATTTTGAGCGGAGCTTCGGTGACGAAATCGTATTTTGGCCGTTTTCACGTCATTTTTCGGTAGTTATTCCTACTGCAGCATTTATCGAAAACGACCAAAAATAGAAAAACGGCCTTTTTGAAGTACAAACTAGATGACGTTTGTTGCAGAAAAATGGGCCGGGTTACACGTACATAACGTCTTCTGGTCAAAAAGTTGTACACGGAAAAAAATAAAATAAACATCATTTTAATTCTTCCTCGGAATCTAAAACAGCCACGGGGGTGGGGGAGGATATTACATCCTCATCCCTTCCCCCGTGAGCACGCCCTCTGTCGCTAACTATCCGTCGTTGTGACAGAGTACCTAAATGACGGCATTCGCTCGACAATTTCGGCGGCGTCTCGTCGTTGCAATATTATTATCATTATTCGTGGTTGCACGATTGATAACATTTGGTTTCCGGGGAAATCACCATGACTGGAGTCGGATAACCGCCGGTCCATAATTCATCCGTTCGTTCACCCCGAGTATAACACTAACCCGGAGTTTGGTATAAATGGGATGGGGACGTGTGCCGGATCTACGGGCGATCAAACGCAAACGTTATCACTTTCGAAATTAATATACATTTTGGCGAAGACAAATCTACGGCGTTTGTTAATACGTCACGGCGCCATTATTCGTCCGGCGGCGCACCATCGCCCATCACCGGTCGACGGCCGAAAAACTGATTTTCCGAATAATATTAATAACAATAACTAACATAAATATATTATTGTTATTTCCTCCGCGAATATTCGCTTACTTTGTCGTATTCAGTCGATGGTTTTCGTTTTTTTCTAATGTATGGTCAGATTATCTCGCATGGTCGGATTAAAAATACATGCAGTTTGATTCACTTTGTATTCCAATATTTCAAGTCTTGTTATAACGTTTAGTGAAACGGTTAATATGAAATGGTTTTATTTGCAATTTAATTAAATATACATTAAAGAAATATGTGAAAAATCTAATTTTTTACGACGTATTAACTAATATTATTAAAAATTAAATTCTAAAACATATTCGATGGTTTAAGACAGTCACAAATATTATATAACGAATGTATGTATTATAAAATATTATGTATAATTATATTATGCGAAATTGTGCTCTTTGGCCATATATTAGCTATGTTTAATTATATTTTTATTTCGCATTCGTCCAAATCATTATATAACGTAATATCAAAAGTTGCACAATTGTCTGTAGTCAATGACTTTAATTTGAACAAAATAAATTTTGAGTCAAAATATTCATGTTCAATATTAATTATATTTAGTTCTATTATAAAATATATCATTTGAATTCAAAACGAATAGCTTGCAGTTTGTGTAATTTCTTTAAGAAAACTCCACATCGATTATAGTTATACTATATATGTAGTTATTGCAAAACATTTACAATTTCATTTTTATAATTAGTAATTGGTATCGCATAGTAAATAATGCATATGTTTGTCTAATTATTAAGAACAATTTTAATTTTAAAAAAAACGTGCAAGTTCTTTGGCTCTTGAAATAATTTTTAGATTGACGATCACATGTTATCTACTTAAATTATTCGATAGTGCAATGATAGAAAATGTAATTTCTTATTTTTTGCAGTAGGTCAATAAATTAAAAAAACAAAACGAAACGTTAGTATACCTAGATGGATACATGTACATAATATATAATATTTTTAAACATATCGTAATATAGCTAGCATATTAGAAAAAAAGCACGAAAAACATTAGAAACTTGACATCGTTTCAAAAGCTCGTATGTCTACATATACTCTACATATACGTTTTATATAAATGATTCGAAACTTTATTATTTTTTTAATTTTTTCATTATTTTTGTAAATACAATGCTATAGCATGTAGGTACTGATGTGCTCGTATATATGTTCAAGTAGCGTTCACATTTTCAAGACACAATGGTCTGGTCTTTATAAGTACAATAATTATTGTAAACCCTTTGTTCGGGCGAGTGTCGAAGATATACATGCACGTATATAATATAGTATCATGTCGAACACGACGACAATAACGACAACAACGACGAGACTCAGGTATATACCAGGTTATAAATTGTATACCTTTGTCGTGGTATATAAACCCTTTCTTCGTCTTCGCCGGCTTATTAAGCCTTCGCACACTCCATCAAGACCAGAGCTATATCTGATGTTATAGGCATATACATCCTATATATATTTTATATATATATATATATATATATATAGGTAACTACACAGGACACGACGTGGGAGGCAAGAACAAGACTAATAGTACTAAATTCGTAATGGTTTCGCGTGCGTATTATCTACTCGCAACTAATGTTTTCTCGTATAGAAAATGAGAAATAATAAATTATATTTAATGTAAATTACAGGCAGGTATAACGGCTTAATATTGTAATATACACACACTTATAACGAGTATTATCGTACGGCGTGGTTAAACGACATATTATTACATATAGAAGAACACACTTAAAAATCGTTTTTAACACGATATAGTGCAATAAATTGTACACCGTAAAAATATATACTGCTGTTAATGTACTATGTTATAATTTTATATTATATTACATTATTACATGACAGCAAATATACGCTATTGAAAAAAAAAACTCTGAAAAAAATAAACAAGAACTCACCCGCGAGTATCTATATATGACTATACAAACAAACACTATTAAATAAAATCAAACCAATAAAATTATTATTCAGAATATATATTTGAATACTTGTATATTGTTTATTGTATAATATATATATATAATTCAACGTCTGTCTGTCTATTAGTGCATTTGGTTATGTATGGTAAAGAATTGTTAGGTGTGATTAGGTTTACTCATAATCCGGGGCAGTACTGAGGAAGTGAGGGAAACTAGGGCCACCAGAGAGTAAATCACAGCTCTCGCCAAACATTCTAGATATCTCCGGATTTGGGAGTTTATGTGCAGCTCGGTCAACTTAGGAAAAGTAATAGTAACAAAAGGAAAAAAGACCATTGGGCTTCCCTTTGCCATGGACTAAGGTGGTCCAAGTGGCGACATACCCCCAGATAACCGTCGACCACATCGACAGAATCATCGTCTGTCAAGAACTTCCTCATAGGCATCAAGATAAAGGAGATGAGTCTCCTTAAGGAAATGAGGAAAGAGTTAGATGGCTTTAAGGAGCTGAAAAAAGGATGAGAGTAGAAGACGTCAGGGAGGCTCTTAACACTATTGAGAGCGAGCTATCGGATGTGGTTGGTGAATCCCACAAGCAGATAATAGGCACCATTGACAACGTTAGGCTCTAGCGTTCCATTTCGGTGAGTACAGTTGCTGCACCAGAGAAAACACGCAGCGCAGACTTTGAAGCTATCACTGTGATCACCAGAAGAATTTTTGTCCAGGATGATGTGCTGAACAAATTGATAGCTGCTGTGGAAGTAGCTGCAGTGGTATTCTGATTGAAGTTCGAGACGACGTATTTAGGGTTTACTCGATCAGTGCCGAAATCATCAGGTCTACTGGGGTGAGGTGATCGTTAAAGTACTTTAGCGGAAAGATTTGATCGAAGTATGGGACCTTGATGAGTGTTCGACTAGGGAGGACATTTTGGAAGCTATTCTACAAGAGACGGGCATTGATATCTCTGCATGGTACCTGGTAAGTCTTGAAAAGTGTATGGAGGAGTTCAAATTTATGTGCTGAGCATCTGAATATTGGCACGGTGGCAGTATTCTGGACAGAAAACCTGGATTTGTCAAGTGCCTGATATACGGTGAGTCCAGAGACTGTGATGGTGACGATAGGAACGCATAATGTAGACGTTGCAGAGTAGGTGGTCACTAAGCCCTCCGATATATCGAGACATGCGTTTAAAAGACAAAGATAAACTTCTATACAAATATTAACAAATAAAAAACAACACGTATAATTATAAATGTAAACTGTATCAAGTATTATTCTGTAAGAAATAGCCGAAATATTAATACGTCTGATGAAAAAGTTTAGTACCAGATGGATGGAGCTTTCTGCGCTAAGATATGATACGATTATCGAATATAGGAGAACATTGTTAGTTATGATTACGAATGGTAACGCGTGATTACGTATGATTATATATATAAGAGACAGAATGTTTACATATTTATATGTAAAAAAAACTATGCTTACATGAAGAAACAGAATGTTTTACATATTTACACGTAAAAAAGAGAATGCACTTAGTTTTTTATGTACCAGGCGAAGCCGGTCAGGACAGCTAGTTTAAATAAATAATTAATAAAATAATTTTAAAAAGTATTCAAAATGCTGTAGGTACTGAAAACTTTCAAAAAAATATATTTAAACGGTAATTTGAATACAGTATTCCAAATACTGTATTCAGAAGTCTGTATATAATTTATATAGATACAGTCCAAAGCTTTGAGTTACGTTGTTCACCAAACGCATTGCTTTATGATCAATTATTAAGTATAGATCGTAGATCTAAAATGTTATCTATATATTATCTTTAGTCATATTTGTCGTAAGCTTATGTGCAAACGGTGTTTATAATAATGTGACGTATTAGATATTCAGTTGTAAATAATAATAATAATAATAATAATAATATATCTTACATCTATAAGAAAGGAAAATCATTTCCAAAACGAATACACTGTTGAATGCATAAGGTATTACTACAACTTATGTCTGATCTATATAATATTATAATATTATTATACTATATATGAATAATTTATTTTTATATTTAATTATATATATGTATATATATATATTTTTTTTAGTTTTTCTCGATAATAGTACTAAACTGCAGAGAATGCTATAAAATATCCACTATAACATTTCATTTTAGCGGTGGTACTTTGATAAAAACCGGAGCATTTAAAATTCCAAGCGGGTTATATTATAATAAAATAATTTGTTATTAATGACGACAAGATCCGGAATTTTATGTATTTTTAATGTGTCGGAAACGCAAGCGAAACATCAGCAAACACTTACCCCGAAAAGCTTGTTTGATATTCAAATAATCGAATTTAAATATTCTTTTCGTTCGATTTTTTGATTTAGTGAAATTGTTGACTCGAGACACATTCTTGTGGAATTATATATCGAACATCGATGGCGTTTATATAGGATTCGTACGGTAAAATCCAATGGCAAAGGACAGGAAACGTGCTTGGATAAGGTATATTGGATCTCATTCCGTACCAAATAATGAAACTGATCAAAATTAAAATCAAGATTCAATAAAAGAATAATTATACAAATAGAAATATTATATAATAATATATAGGTATTCTAATTTAATGAAGAGTAAATAGTATATAGCATACACTATTTACTATATTATAGCATTAATATGCACTGTATACACTATAGGCCCAAAACTTTATTACATTTTTACATAGATTATGATGTGAAATATCAACGAATTACGAATTAACCTACATGATATATCAATCCATTAGTTGAAATTAGTATTCAATTTTAGTTAGATACATAAATTCATATTATATGTATATATTACATATAGATAAGTAGTGACTAATTTTAAATTATAATGATTATAATAATTTTATATTTTGTTAAATATGTTTTCTTATTCTTATTTGGATAATAGTTCACAGACAGGTTTTTATATTATTGTATTAGATATTATAGATAATATTATATACCTACTATTTGTATAATATAATATAAATTAACTTTTAAGATAAAAACAAGTTATTAAAAAAAAATGCAATTACACAATGACACAAGCACGTGCCTGATCTATTGTTGGGTTTCATAAGTTATTACACATTTTTAATTTTTTATATAAAACAAAATGCATATAAATACTTAATATATCCCATAGAATAATACATATTTATTGGGTACCTATTTAAATTCTATAAAAATGTCATTTAGTTCCCAGAAAAATCGTTATAAATAAAATATTAACTTCAGTCAAACATTCAGTTTAATATTTTAGGTAACAGTATGTTTTATTTATCACTTGTAAATAAATAAAGAACATTCTTTAAATATAAAAACGTGACTATAAAAAAAATTTGATTATATCTAATCAACGTTATTTATATATATATCAAAGAAAAATATCGTGTAAATATATGTACATATAAGTATATAAATTACATTTTATATTTTATTTTAGGGAAAAATTTGAAATATTAAGCATACTGAAGGTATCCAACTATATAGTGCAAATACCAAGATTAGGTATGTCAGATAATAATAACTTCAACTTTTGACTTTCAAGTGTATAATATTATACCAACATGTTCTATTTTAAAATTTATTAAATTTTACTTACCGAGAAAGTTAAGCCAAAAGAATAAACATAAATAAACGAAATGATTGTCTTGAATAATATAAGTAATCACGTTAACTGATTATTCAGCATAACGTACCACCTAACTATAATAATTATTTGATGTCGGAAATATTGTACCATGGTTGATATATACCAGGTTATTGCAAATAGCCCAAATCGTTATCAAATATAAATAAAATGGCGGCGTAAGGGTAAACTCATATAAAACATATTCATACTGCTCTATGTTAACGTATACAATGTCCCCTTACAATGCTATTTTATTTCCTATACGTGAAAAAACGTCAGAGTGTATATACTGAGTGAGTACTATATAATTTATCAGGTATACCAATTATAATAAGTATTATTAATAATATAATATAATGAGTATGAGACGTTAGTTACCGATATTTTGTTATTGAAATAATTTTAACTTTCAATATAGTTTTAAGTGTTTAAGTATGTTTTAAAAATATTGAGTGTTTTATTTATAACGTATCGAACAAACGTCCATCAGAGTTTAATGGGTCTTAAAATATTTAACAATCATCCAAACATTAAATAACCCACGGTTAGATTGTTAAATTATAAAAAACTAATAATTTAGCAATATTTCATGGAACCTACCATTGACACCCCCCCCCCCATCATGTATAAAATAAATATTTATAAATAATGATTATTATTTATATGAATTAGTCCATGACACATTTATAAGGATCATAGGTTAGGTTAGTAATGTGATAAAATGGAGCAATGAAAATTTAGAAAAATATAATAAATGTCTATATCCAAAGTATATATTCTACTTTTGACTTACAAATAATCAAGTAGATCAGAGGCATATCTGAAGCTCAATCAAGCAGTGGGCAATTTTAAACTTGTAATGTACTTGCCTCAAAGTATATTAAGGGAGTAGAACCCTCTCTCAACCTTCCCCCTCCATGAAAAGTGAAGTGCATTTTTTTTATAACAATGTTTATTTAAAATTTAATATACACTCAATTATAATACTAAAAAATAAAAATAAAATCTGAGGGGGAAGCGAAGGGGTCGTGCACCCCCTATCCGAATTCCAAAAAATATATAATATATGTAGGAGGTATATTATACACAATAATTATTCAATAATATATATATAATATGTTATATAGACAAATAGGTATAGGTATCCACAAAATCACGCAATGGTACGCTCCCCCTCCCCAAAAAAAATTTCTGAATCCGCCCCTGGATTACAAATGCTATATACCGATAAGTGACATATCTTTTCATAATAATCGTGGTAATAAGTAATAACTATATAATGACCAAATCAAACAATAAATACTTCAACATTACTATCTTACCAAAACCAAAAGCTAAGTACTTAATATTTATAAATTATATAAACAGTGTAACGATACGTGTAACGATGTATCTATATACCTATAACATATAACACAGGATCAAAAACCAAAGAGTACTTTAAATAAAAAGTACTTTAAATTTATAAATACATTATGTATAGGTATTAATAATATACCTAATGGTAGATATACATATTAATATACTATACATCTATGAATACACTATACAAGTAGATCCAAAGACATATTTTCTGGGGGGGGGGGTGCCGAATAATTTTTATAATTTGCTGACTAAATTCCAAAATACTCCTTTAAAGCGGTAATTTGGCAAAGAAAAGTCAACAACTTTCTGTTTTTACCGACTAAATTTAATTTTCAACTAATTTTCCAAAAGTCGGGGGTGTTAAACCCCTTCCCTTAAAATCGCCCTTCTCAGGAACCTTTTAATAAATTTAATATTTTGTTGTCCATTAATAAATTAATAAAGTTGACATTTATAAAAATATTATTAGAGACTATACCTAATTTTAATTTGAGTTATTTTTACATATTCATTTTTAAATTTTGGTTTTTTCCCGATTGATGTATAGTTGAGTTTTTTTTCGTGGAATTTTTTTCTATGACTTATGTTCCTGTTACCCTACAGAATCTACGATTATCAATTTTTGATGCGACCAGAATTTCCAACCAAAAATTTCGTATTTTTAAAAAAGCGTTGAAATCAAAAAACATAGGTATACAAAAAACATTTTAGACGCCTATTTTAAAACGTTTTTTTTTTTTTTTGTTAATTTTTTTAAAAAAAAATTTGTTTTTTTACAATTTTGCATACGCCTACATTTAAATTTAAGTATAATTTGTTTAAGGATATTTCGTTATATAAAATTTTTGTATTCAAAATATTTTCAATATTTGTTGAAGGTAAAAGAAAAAAAAAACATAGAAATAAGGTAAAGTAGAAAAACAGTTGAATTTTCTCGTCGTTGGATTTTTTTTTCCTTTTCGTTTCGCATGATAAATACGCATAATGCATACATTATTTTGTTTGCGGCGACGGACCACAGCCGGTGAGATTTCGGTCGTCGCTCCGGGCCCAATATTGTTGTGAAACAATAACCGTTACAATAATCATAATAATAATAATAATGGGTCGCCCAATCAAAATGCAAATTGCCAGGACGGAGAAAAAGGCGGCGGCGGAATAAAACCATAAAAGTTTTCGCGTGCGTCCGTCGTGTCGATACGAAACTTTCGGATAAACGCGAGTAAAATGGTAAAAGAAAAATATATATATATATATACCACAAAGTATAATAAGTTACATTGAAAAAATTAGTTTTTTTGATGAATTTGCATAAAACAATTTTGAAAAAAACGCACGTGCTCTCGATGCTTGACGACGACAAAGTACGGAAACGCTCGCTCACAGTCTTATCACGCGCTTGGGACGACATTATAAGTAGACTATTAAAAAGTTTGGTGCATAATTATTTCCATTAAAAACACCACCTAAATACTCAATATTCGGACAATTCATTTTAATTATACCTCATTATAACTGAAGCTAGGCAGTATCGACTATGCAAGACAAGGTATAATAATAGCTAATAAGTCACTAAGCTTAAAATCCGAAATATACGATAAGTTTTTGATAATTAATATTATTATATTTTTCAATATTTTTCAAGGGTTGTATATAACAAACAATGTGATCGTCAAGGGGGCGTAGCTCAGATGGTAGAGCGCTCGCTTAGCATGCGAGAGGTACCGGGATCGATGCCCGGCGCCTCCAAGATTTTTTTTTTTTGTTTTTGCTAATCTAAAACATTTTTTTTTCATAAAAATTGTTATAGTTTAGTTCAAAAGATATTTATATTACTTAATAAATGAATCTGTTTTATAAGTGGCGGCTCGTGTGTAAGGGCTAACGACCCCTCTCTAAAATTGTAACAAATTACTTATTAACAATTAACAATTATTCATATATTTTACAATGTAATGCATTTTCGAAATATTATTATTGAAAGTAAAAATTGTTTTCTATTGTTATGAAAACACTATACGAGGTAATCGGAGTTTAAAAATATATGTAGGTAATAGCACTGTGGAAATAGGTTACCACCTACCTTATTTCATTCGGTAATCGAGTAACGAACAGCGCATGTCGCTGGGGCGACGTTGAAAATCGCCCGTCATAACTATATACGAACAAAACAATAAGAGCGATACGAATAATCGCCCGACATGCACGTGGACTGGGGAACGATACGGAATAAGTTAACGTGTGTTTACTGGTGTGTTCGGGACGCGTGCACATTTCTATATTTCTTTAAAATGTGTTTAATTTGTTATTTTATTATTGATGTATATTATTATAATATATATAGGTAGTAGATAAAAATTCAGTATCACATTTACAGAAAATTGAAATAAAACAACTTGGGAGACCTGTTTAGTGAAATGAAAGATAGACGCTTAAATTTTGAGTACAAAACTTATGAGTTTTATATATTTTGTAATTTTCGGTCTTTGTAAAATGTATTTATATATTTATTTTTTTGTATTTTGGTTTAACAAATAAAATACCTTTTAAATTGGTACATATAATTATTATTGTATTACCTATATGCTTTTCAAAAATGAATAGTTTTTAATCGCCCCCCATTTTCAAAGCTCACGAGCCACCACTGGCATAATATTGAACAATAGGGGATATTTTCAATTGTATATAATAAAAATTAATAATATTTAAAAAAAAACGTAAAAAATCTACTGGAGGCGCCGGGCATCGATCCCGGTACCTCTCGCATGCTAAGCGAGCGCTCTACCATCTGAGCTACGCCCCCTGATACCCCTAGCCATCAAAATGTTGATTATTTGAGACCCACTGCTTTAATATTAATCAAATATCGATGATATTTCTTTTTGTATATTTTATAATTTATTTTAATTAATTTTAATTAATTTGCCTTTGATTGATATATAATTTAAAATGTTAATGTATAGGTGTAAAATATAATGTGCTACATATATATTACTGTGAAAATGAATATAATTTATATTACTTAAAATTAATTTTTTTTTCAAATTTGAAACAGTTAAACGTAAAATATTCCCCAAAAATCAAAATATCATTAAAAAAAAAAAAAAACTGAAATTAAGCAAAAGAAAAAAAAAAGTAAATTTTTCACAAATACTAAAAAAAATAATGGGACAAAAAACACAAAAGGGTCGGAATTTGTCAAAACAATGGGACACATAGCCCATACATCAAAATTATATTTTGAAAATATTTGATAATATATTTACAAAATATTTTGAAAATATTGTCAGAACAGTTTTTGACAGAGGGAAAAATGTTTTCACAATATTGTAAAACAAATATTACCAAAATATTGTATAGCAAATATTGTCAATATATGTTTATGAAAATATTACCAAAATAGAAAATATTTTAACAATGTTTGATTTTGTACATTATTATTATCTGGTGTTATATAATAAATAATAGTATTATAATACTATATATAGTACCTATATAATAATATATAGTTAGGTTATAGGTATATATAGGTAGTTGTAATACAGAATTTATATATAAATATATATAATATCTATATATATATATATAAAGACGCCCAACTTACTTGAAAAAAGATCTTTATGATGAAAGATTTTAAGCGGTTAAACAATATTTCAGGGCTTATTCTAAAACGCATTTGGCTTCATTTTGAGTAGTTGGGAAAGCTATATATAGATGCGCACTTGACAGTGGCGGCTCGTGTGTAGGGGCCACGCGACGATCACCCCTCTCTAAAATTATAGCACATTACTTTTATTACTTAATATACTATTTTTAATTTTGTCTACAAAAGAAATCATAATATTATATATTATTATATGATGATTTTTATATGTGCCGTCCGTGAAGTTAGCAGCGCAATTAAGTCAATCATTCCAACAAATGTATTGGACGTTGTTGGAAAGATAAGACATTTTTAATAAATATTTATACTGTATAAATTGATATCATTTTGGTAAACAATACACCAATACACAAAATACCGGCACAAAAAATATTTGTGGTATGAGGGTAATTTTCTCGATTTATTGTCTCAAAAAATTGAATAGGTAAAAAAAGGCATGAACTTTTTTCTGCAGTGCCAACTATATACTCTATATAGTTTTCCGACTAAATTCCGATGAAATACTTATTTGATAACGTAAATAAGCAAAAACGAAGTTATCAACTTTTTTCTGTGCCGACTGGATCTAATTTTGCCAGCTTATTTCCTAGATGAGTGGTCGTCCAGACACCCTAAACATCCCATTCCCTCTAGTCCTAAATATACCACACATGTATACAAATATTATAATTATATATTAATATTTTATTTTTTACTATAATAAAATTATAATTATAATTTAATTTTTGGGTGATAGTTGTACTTACTGTATTATTAAACCGTAAGTATATTTTTTAATAATGTTATAAAATTGTAAATTATTTATAGTCTATATACAATTATGGTATATAATTATTATAGTCTAGCTTATAGAATAATTTTTTCGTTTGAGTATTGTGGCCATTTAATTTATTATTCTAAAAATCTAGTTTTATTAAGTTATCTAAAATTATCTTTCATTGATATTTACCAATTTTTTTTTCGTCTATGCTGGATTATACAAACTTGGAACCTCCTCATCTTCTATTTTACGAATAAGATCGTATAAATGTGCAGTTGAAAAAAATCCTTAGAATAAGCCCTGTAATATTTATAAGTAAAAAGTTTTTCTTATACAAATAATGCTGAATATGTACTTATTGAATTAATTTTGTTTTTCAAATGATAGGTATACCAAGTAATTATTTACAACCAATTTAAACAAACAAAAAATAAAGCGAAAACGGTAAAGGCTGCACGAGTTTGTTATAATCAAATATAGTTTTTTCATTATAATTCCATAAATAATGACCATAAAGTTTGGAAATTTTGTACATAAAATGTATTTAATTACAATATTAACCTAAAAAAAATGTTTTCCCAATTTTGGGCTGTTTTTTAAGTATTGAAGTTTTTCATTATAAATGATTTGATTTAAGTTATTGACAGTAATCTATATATCATTTATTTATCGAAATTACACAATCATTGCTTTCAAAATCAATATATCCGCTATCATACCAGACCACAAGTAAGTACCTATCCTATATAACGAGCAGAGTTCTGCCACCTCTCCGGCTATTTCTCATTATTACTTATTATATTACATTTCTTTTATACTATATATATTAATTATAGATATTTAGAATATTAGATATAATAATAATAATATATGTTGAATCAAACTTAATAAATAAATGTAAAATGTTCTACTACTATTCGGGTTCGTAATATTTTTGCTTTTGTTCCTTATAATGGTCAAAATTAGTATTTAAGAGTTCCGGCTCAAAAAAAATATTTATAATTATTGAAAAAAATAAAGAAAAGTGTGTTATTTCTATTATTTATTAGTCTTTGGTGAACTCAAAATGCAAATTATCAACTATCTACAATAAGTTACAAGGAGGAGAACATAAATAATTACTCAGAATTACTCGACAGCCTTAATGTAGGTGGTACTCAGGGCCACCCCGATGGAGGGGGGTGTTTCAATAATAAATTATTAATATTTTAGTCGGCAAAATGGGAAAAAGTTGATTACCATTTTTTTTTATATAAAGTTTTGAAGAGAAGTTCTTCGGGGCGAATCTGAATGTAGAATGTGAATATATCCAAAAATGTTGATACAGAAAATATACTGGGATGTACAAGCGATGATGTCAATTATATTCGTTTAAATAAAGAAAAGTGTATTATTTGAAATTCTTAAACAAGAAACGTGTTATGGAATTAAGAATACTCACTCACTTGTTGATAATATAAATAAAATGGTTTTGAATGAAATACAAAAAAAAATGTTTCATTTTAAAAATATTAAAAAAAGAAAACATCAAAAAATTAACCCTGGAGGCGCCGGGCATCGATCCCGGTACCTCTCGCATGCTAAGCGAGCGCTCTACCATCTGAGCTACGCCCCCCAGATAGATATACGATTTAATTTGAATGTATATAATAGAATATCATATCAAATGATTGTGATTTTCTAAATAACGAATTTTTTTTTTATTATTATTCATTATTTAGTTACTGTGATGTACTTCTCTGTTTTCTATAAAATTTTGTATCACAATATGAGGATAACAACGAATTGTTGTGTTTCTATTAAAATTTTCGATTGCATTTTGGCATTTGGGTCTAGGAAAAAATATCAAAAAAAGTTACCTACCCAGGTAGGTAGGTATAGGTACATAGGTTTTTTTATTTATACCTATACCAATAGTAAAAGCCAGAATTTAACCCGATTTTTTATTATTATTTTATCATAGTTATGGATATTCATATGCCATGTATACATCTTTAGTATTATAATTATAAATATATAGCTACGTTTCAGTGTTGTGTAAGTTACTTTTTAAAAGTAACTAAGTTACGCTACTATAGTTACAAAATCAAAAGGTAACTAAATTACTTTTTCGTTACCGAAATACAAAATTAATAGCGTTACATTACTTTTTCAATTCAAAAGTAACTAGTTACAATGACGTTACATTCAACATTTTTAAATATGTAAAAATGAAAATAATAAAATAAAATGTCGAAAATATCTTTATTTTTTTTTGATAATCGTTAGTCGAATATTATAAAATTCAATATCATGCCTACTCCAACTTATTATATAAAATCATAAAATCGTTAAAATATCTACTTTTCGCAGATACGATGGGTCATCGGCAATTTTAGATGAATTTATTAGAATAAATTGTATTTTTGATTTATAAATATGTAACGCATTATTTTACAAAGTTACTTACAGATAACTAACGTAGTTACTCTTACGTTACTACAAAAATTAAATAACGATGTTACTATAAAGTTAGTAGAAAATGTAACTACGTTACAGTAACGAGTAACGTCCGTTACGTTACTACCCAACACTGCTACGTTTATTATATATCTACTATCGTAGTATCGTATAGGTACTATTTACGTTTATTTGGGTGTTGACTGATTTAAATGATACAGAACATCTGTGACATAGTAGGTATTAAATAAATTAAAAATTCATTATACCTAATTAAAATTTAAAATACACTTGAGCACTTATGGTTGTTAAACTATAAATTATTATAATGACTTATTAGTAAAGTTGTGAAAAAATAAGTTTTTTTCAAAAAGAACAAAAACAAAACTTTGTTATTATATATATTAAATTATTTTACATATTTTGATAAAAATAGGTACCTACATATTTTGTTTTTTTTTTTTTTTTATTACAATGAAGTCCGTTTCCTATTTATAAGTTATATCCTCAGACAGGAATTAACAATAGTCTATAATTATTAGCTTTAATATTATTATATTTAGACAGGTAGGTGCATTATTGAAAATATAATGGTTGTAAGTCGTTAAAAAGTATGTTATTATACCATAGTGGCGGCTCGTGAGCTTAAAAAGTATTAGGACGATTAAAAATTATTCATTTTTGAAAAGTGTGGAATACAATAATAATTAATTATCTAGGTATACCAATTTAAAAAGTATTTATTATACCAAAATTAATACCATATAGAAAAATAAATATATGAATACGTCTTACAAAAAACAAAAATTACAAAATAATCAAACTTATACGTTTTGTATTCAAAATTTAATCGTCTATCTTTCGTTTCAGTAAATAGGTCTTCCAATTTGTTTTATTTCAATTTTCTGTTAATATGTGCAGATAGGTACTGAATTTTTATCTACTATATAGGACGAGCGATTGTCAATGGTCGCCCCAACTCCGAATAATAATCGCTGTTTAATAATACTCGATAACGCACGTGTGCAGATGGATACCTCGTAGTGTTTTTATAATACTGGAAAAGTGGAAAACGATTTTTACTTTCGATAATAATACTTTGAAAATGTATTACAATGTAAATATAAATAATTGTTAATGTTTAAATCAATATATAAATTGTTAATAAGTAATTTGTTACAATTTTAGAGGGGGGCGAACGCTCCGTCGCCCCTATACACGAGCTGCCACTGTTAAACGTACCTAATATAGAGTAATTTGGTTCGCTTTTTAAATATTTGGACCGTTTTTTTTTAAATTTGGTTTACCCGACCTAACCTATAGTTGAAAAAAAGTTGATGACCTTTATTATTTGCTTTTTTACTATTTTTCGCGAAAATTTTCAAAAGCGAGTTGTGGCCTACATATAATTATTATGCGTATTAAAAAAAAAAAAATTTAATGACAATCAAACGGTGGGCGTTTTTGAAGCAGCCCGAGTCTATATCCAACCATACTACCCAATCTTTCAGTGTTCTTTTCAAATTCTTTATTCTCGTGTCGTTGTACTTATTTGATTGAATTAACGGCGCAAATATAGTGTACCGAATATATAAACCGAAAAACTCTATTCCACGTTCGTTGTTCGCCGAGTTCATTTCCAGCTACAACATACATCGTTAGAGGAACAAAGCTCTAGCAGGTAATTAAATTTCATCAAGATTGCTAATTTCGGGCACGTTAGAATATACAGCTTGCTATATATAACTCTACAGTGAGTGGTAAATAGTCATGTTGGACTTAAATATTATAGGACGTTCGTATATATAGGTGGGATTTCAATTCATCACCATCTCTAATTATTATATTTTATTTTATCGAATTTATCAACATAGTGTGCGCATATATAGTCGTTGCAACAATATTATTTTAACAATTTGTATTAATATTAATAATTGCAACCATATAATATAATAAGTTTTTCCCTATATCTATATATACAATAATAAATTAATGCATTTAGGGTCAAATATTTAAATCGATAATACATATATTGTTTTCCGTGCATAAAAGGTATAGTAGGTAATTAGTAAAAAAACATTCATATTATAGGAAAATAATTAACATTTTTATTGTTCATTTTCCAATTACCGTATGGATACCAATCATGAATTGTAGTTATAATTCTAATAATCTTATTTTTTTTTTATTTTTTTTTTTTTTTTTTTTTTTGTGTTGAGTTACTTGTAGAACTATTTATAAATATAAATAAATATCCAGTTTCTACAAAAAGAATTTGTTTTTATTTAACAAATACGTATTTCGAAAACAATGTTCTCATCTTCAGTGTTAAACAACTACTGAGTCGTTCGGCTCAAGTTTCTTTCTCAAAAAATGTTTAAAAAGCAAAATAATACCAAATTTTGCAAGAATAAAAAACACATCAAAAAATACAGATATTAATTTTTTAAAATCAATAGATTATGGTCAAGAAAAATATTTAAGGTCAGAAATAATAAATCATTACAGAAATAGGAATGTGTTAGAAACACAAGCTTACGCATTACATTTAAAATTATCAAAATATCTTCATCACACCCAATGGGATGCATTTCAAGAAAAAATGACTAACGTCATTGAACATAAATTCGATTCTAAAAAAGAAAT
>JAIPRL010005520.1:0-31692 GCA_025469235.1 Pemphigus obesinymphae | reverse complement strand
AGGTAAGGTATCTTAGTAAATAATGTTTGGGGTTATTTTTTCTCGGGGTTATTTTTTCTCAGGGTTATTTTTTCCGGGGTTATTTTTTCGGGGTCTAAAATTCCGGGGTTTTTTTTTTCCGGGGTTATTTTTTCGCGTTACCATAATAAGGTATTTTATTTAATTCTAAAAATCATTATTATATACAAGAATGATATACATTATTACGATTAAAATCAATAATATTGGCATACACATATTAAATATTATTAAATAATATAAGTTTTATATTATTTTATGTAATAAAATACGAATATTACATAGGGTTATTTGTTTTAAGAAATAAAACGTCATAATGTGCTATCCGTTAACTTAAACTGATCGCGTCAAGATACATAAATAAAATATTATTGAAAAGTGACACCTGTCGACAATAAAATATGGGAATTTCTTATTTATTAAAAATAATAAAATGCGAAAAATGTAACGTAAACAGAATGATAATAAATGGAAATTTATAATATTGAAGACTAAAAGGTACATTACAATTCAAAAGGTAGAAATGTGTAAGCACATAATATTAGTAATTAATGATAAATGGAATGAAATAAACATTTTAAAAGGAAAACGATATTATGTTACAAAATATTTTCTGCGTATTTCATAGAATATACAAAAATATTTTATTAGCTATGATTATAGTTTTTTAATATATACAAATAAAAATCATTAAACATGTTTTATATATTGTCTTAGAAATTAATTTTTTTCCAAGATTTATTATTTTATTATCATAATGTCTGCTTATTTCAGTATTTGCATGAAGATCGTATCTTACTTATATTAAACATAAATGTATACCTATTAATTAAATTGCAAAAATAAAAAATAAAAACCATTCAATTTTGACATTTTGGTAGAAAAGAATAATATATTTTGAAAAATAATCACAGATGTTCAATATTATTTTTCTCGGTTGTTTCAAAATATAGGCGAGAAAATACTGAAAAAAAAAGTTTTTAACCATATTTCCAGAATTAAACATTGCGGTATCATGTTGCAAATAATTTATAAATACATTTTTGAAATTTAAAAAATTAGACATGTGTTATTAATATATTATTCGATACAATATTTAATTATTTGAATAGTTGTGTATGTTGTAACAAAATTGTGAAAATAAGTGCATTTAATATAGGTACAATTAATATTAATGTAATATGTGAATTAGGTGTGTTATTCATGTTCTAATCAATATTTAGAATTAAATTTGAACACTGTGTCGACATTTTAATTTTAGGAGACATAGGCGTTCGCAGAGTTAGAAGTCAAGTGCAGCAAACATTCTTATGACCGTCCCTAAAATTTAGTCGGCCAAAAAAATGACCATTTAATTTTTGTTTATTTACATTTTAAAGGAAGCATTTGAGAATTTTTAGTGGACATAACTAGAAACTATTAGCATTAAGTAGGCCGAAAAATTTTACCTTTTTATGTTTCAAAAATGTATTTCGTCGGTATTTTCTAGACATAAGACCCCTTCTGTAAATAGTTTATTTTGGACGTCCCTGGTTTCATTGGCGCGAGGCCCTTCAAATCAAAATTAACGGCTCATCCAGCATGGTCAGGTGCAGCAAAAATACATAATGCAATGAGGGACGGTAAGACAGAAGTGGTTATACTAAGTATTACTACCACAAATTGCGTAGATATTTACCACGTGCGATAAAAATACAAAAATAGTAGGTACCGACCAAAGTCTATAAACAATTATTCTATTAAAAAATAATTTCATAACGGGCGTCTATGCCATTAAAAGAATTTATAATCTACAAATATCAGCTTTCTATGACCAGTAGCGTGGCCTGAGCATTGAATACAAATTAAAACCCACTTGCCCTTAAAAGGCAAATTTTGAAAAATCATTTTTTCTTGCATGATATTATAATTTAATAAATATTCCTTAGAAATGTCAGCATTCTGGTCAGTAGTCTGGACTGGGCGTTGATGATATTTATGTGTATAGATTTTATGGTCAAAACTTCTCAGTGGTTAAGTACTTACAACTCATATGAATTTGTTTGTTAATAACAGTATAATATTGAGAATTAGGTATAGCTTAAGTCGATAACTTGTATATTATGTGATACTCCGAGGTAACGGGTTCAATTCAAGATAAAAATATGGAAATTTCATTCGAATTTCTATCGCCCACTACACGGCCACGAAGAGAAAAAGTGATCGTATAATACTCAACAGGATGTGCCAGACAAACCGTTCTTTATATTATTTTTTCTCGTTTTTTTTTTTTGTTTTTTTCGTTTTTTATTCAATATTTTCACAATGTTTCCGTAAAATGTTGCTACAATATGAAATCGACCATATTATCTCAAGGCTATATTTCTCTGTCATAGATTTTATATTGTCAATAAACATACATATATTATAGTCATTTTAATATTTTTACACAATATTGTAACAATATGTATGAAATATATCATTTCGATCAGAATTGTCTATTGAATTTTTTGGTAATACTTTCAAAAGTAAAATTATAATACGGTACTTATATTGACTCGTGTCAGAATAACTTTTTTTCAAATAACCATAATATTATATATTATATGTTTATTGATTAGTAAAAATTAATTTTTTACATTGAATATTAAAACCCTAATAGTCTTATCGTATCGATAAATGAGATTCTTGATGATAAATAATGCGGAGAAAAAATAATAATGCTGTTGACACGAACAAGCAGGGATCACATTTGAACATAAGACACGTTTTGAAAAGTCTATTTTAGAAAAACGTAATAATTATTGAACACAATATTTTTCTATACATTATTATTTTAAACATACTATATTTTATAACATTAATTGTTTTATATTAGAAAAAAATATTTTAAACCTAATTATATGTTTTTATCATATTAAACATTTATTAAATTTTTGTGATGTTTATAGTATCATAATTTATAATAATTTAATAACGTCTAATATTCAATAATAATGTCTATAGAATGTATTTTTTCTATACACTATATGAGTATTATTCTACATATGTATATATAGAATTCTGGACCATTTACATATTTATGGTAATTAAATGTACACAAATCAAGTTCTAACTGTTATACTAAATTTTTTAATTGCATATTCATACTGACATATTTAATATGATCTAATCTACAAAATAACATAAAATACAACGTATTTAGAATTCACAAATAATTGAAAATTGTTTGTAAAACTGACATATAAATAACAATAATAATAATAATAATAATAATGATAAAAAGAAACTCATAGAGATTTATATTAAAATACGACTGCCAAATCATTATAAATTTATTTTTCTTTCTTTTTTTAAAACTAGGTATTTACAATATAAATGTGATAATATAAGACTATACGATAGTATTCGAGTTAAAAGATTTACCTATATCCCAAAACAATATATGGACATAATAAAAGTACTTACCTTCGAAAAAATATCCTTCCTTTATCGTATAGTTTTGGTTATCAATAATCTTCTTTCCTCCGTCTCATCATGTAGTGGCAAGTACTTTTCAAAAACCGCCCCCTGTTGTTGGACAAAATAAATATTACATGTAAAATTTTTTCAATAAAGTTAATTCTTTTTTTTTTATAAAAATTATAAAAAATATTAGTACGTATATATACTATATTGAACAGCGAGAACAATACAATATTAATGGGTATCCTGCAAGGACCTCAAATTTGTCACAATCATTAATCTCGATTAACGTTGTTCACAAACGGTTTCTACCACCCGAACAGTTTTCGGGTATTTTAACAAAATACCCTTCTCTTCTGCACAGATAAGAGGCACCTCCTCCTCTTGGTCTCGGTCCTTGCCTTTGCGATGCCACCAAAAGGTCGGCTCATTAATTCAAAGTTGTCTTGCGCTCGTCCAAACGTTAAACAAGCGACCAATTTACGGCGTTGCGTTGGCCAAATTGTTGAGAATAATATAAAATCGGATTTATTGTTATCTTTGTTGTGTATATATAAGGTTTCTATTCTTGTCACTAGAAACTAACGAGATAGATACGAAGAAAATGGTCTAATGAACTCCTTGGAAATCAAAATACACCAACTCTCTATGCCTACCTTAAATTTACGATAATAGTATCGTGTTGTAAACATTGTTCACAATTTTGAAGAATATTAAAAATCGTATAGGCAAATACAAGAAAAGTTAATATTCAAAATTAACTCAAATTAGTTACGTTTAATTAATCAAAAAGGCTTTTAATAAATATTAAAAATAATTTGAATCGTTTAAGTTTAAAAGTTAACATGAAAAGTAAAAATTAAGGATCCATTAAAAATTTTGGGATTTTAATCATTAAAACTATACACTGAAGTGTACTACATATTCAGTATTTTACTCTTTTAAATTTTAAATACCCATTAATAAGTAATATATTTTATTTTATTTTCGATTAAATTATTTTTAAAAAAAATTTTCGAAAATCATTAGTCCTTAATTTATTAGTCCTGAATATATTAACCTAATAAGTTAGATAATATCTGGATGATGTGAATATTAAATACTGTATATCGGCTAGATAAATATATATATTAGCAAATACTATTTAAAAAGTATACATTCCTTTTATTTAAAACAAAACATCATTAATATTCATTTTTCTACCTATTCGAAATACTATCAATGCATGTAGATTATAGTTAAGGCAAATTATAATTTCAAATACAGAACGTTAAGTTTGTACTCTCAAAAACCCATTATTTTCTAAAATTTAATATTTTTAATTTAAGACATGTAAAAATATTCTTTAAAATTGAAAATATATCTTTTTTTAAAAATTACAAATCTACGGCCACTCAAATTTATGAATTTAAAATTAAATTTCTCACAACTAATTGTACATTTTGTATTTATGAAAATTAAATATTTTTTCAAAACACCTAAAAATAAATAACAGACTGTATTGAGGTTTACATAGATTAGAGTGACCAAATTTTTTAAATTAAAAAATGGGACATAAATGAAAAAAAACTGAATGGAAAACGGTATATAAGCAATATACGGGACAAAAACAGACCCCACTGACTTGCGTTTAAAGTTTTTTAGAACAACGGGACACAATTCTATAAATAGGACAATTCCACCAGAAAAACGGGACGCATCGTCACCCTAACTTAGATATCAATGAAAACTATTAATAAAGAATTATAATTTTAATTGCAATCTACTTATTATAGATTATACGATACTTATAAATAAAATATATTATTATTACCTTTTTTGATTTATATGCATATTTGGAAATTGTTATTAAATAAATATTCGGTGCAATGACAAAACTATATAGAAATTGTTCGTGATTATTAATTCACGTGATATATCAGAAAACAGCTGTGGACTCTTTATAAAAATGAGTGTACAACGAAGTTTAACTTTTCACTTTGTCTATTTAAATAAAACGTTTACTTGCAGTAATATAGTCATTTGTAAAATAAAAAAGTTTTACACTTTCCGCGATAAAAACTTAGTTATGTTTCATATTAAATATAATTCATAACATTTTTTCCCCCATAAGCCTTGATAAAAATTTCTTTGGACAATTTAATCATAACACCGCCAGTACTAGTACCAGTGTTTATTAAAGGGTAGAATAAATGTTCCAAGATAAATTGGCATTATTCCAAATTCTTTGATTAGGGTAGGGTTTTCACACAATAATCTCTAAGGTTGTTACTTGGCAGTTTGTTATATTAACCGTTTTCATTAGTTTTTTTTTCATAAACATTTGTAGATAATTTCGTATAATTTACAGACAAAAAAATGTATGTATTATTTGATAACGATCTCTCGGAGTATAGATACTAGGTACGTAATAATATACGATTCATGATACAGATATTTGTTAAGTTTAGATAAAAAATACATAAATCATTTCAATATGTATATACATATAGCTTATTAATAGTAAATTATATTATTTTATTTTATAAGTAGTACATTATGAGTACCTATTAAATTTTTCGAAATATTTAATTTATGTTGAAAAAGGTTTCAATTTTAAAATCATTCATCTCAAATTTACGACTAACGTAGTAATGTATGTTGTCAAAAAACTTCATGAATAAGTACTGGATAGACATTTTTATATACACTGTTACTTCGACTTGAAAAATTTGTAGCTAGTGTCCACATAAATATTTAAAAAACTAACCTTTTTCACCTTTTTCATTAGAACGCTTAATAATTTATATAAATTGTCTGATAATGCAGTAATAAATTTAAATCTATTGAAATATTTCTCATTACGTTTTTAATAGTTTTATCGATTTATTGTATTTTTTCTTTACACATTATGATATATATTCAATCATAAGAATTATGAAGAACATGTATCTGTTATCGTTGCACCAATAATTAATATTAGTTTGTTGTATTTGTTATATCGATGAAATGAATTTACTTTAAAACGTAATATATATATAATATGGAGCTTATATTCATATACAGATAAGATAATCATGTTTCTATATAAGTATAGTATAATATCAAATGTTGAACAAATTTAATGGATACAACGTTCCATTAAAGTATAGATTTATAATGCATTACCTTTAATAATGACGGATGTATAAATAGGTACATATATATTATTATTCGTTAATGTTTTATGAAGACCATTTGTTTTAATCAAACGTCTAATAGGACATTCAGTTTAGTGTGGTAAAAGTATATAATAATTTATAAATAACTTGCAATTACGTATATATATATATATATAAGTATATAAATATTCTATATCGTACTATGTTTTTTTTCTATATAGTTTGTCAAATGTTGAATAAAATTAAAGGAATAATATTTATCTGCAAACAAGGCAATTCTGTTTAACATAAAACGTTTCTTCATTGTATACATTTGCAATGTATAAAATATATGTGTATACAAATTATAGTATTCTATTCCAATTTATAAGTTTAACAAACATTTGATATTGTATAATTTATATTTTTATTTTATTTAACTGTTTGTCATGTGATTGTTTAATTATGTTACTATTGTTGCATAGACGATTTTAATATTCAACAATCAAATCAAAGAGTTCTTACAATATATATATCGTTAGTTTTCAGAATCCAAAATAGAAATTAAATTCTAAATATATAGTTCATTTTATAATATGGATTTGGTCACACTTAATGAAATGTTTTCTATGATAGCTCATACGATATAACGTGAAACATGCTGAATAACATCATTAATATTAGTAGTTATGGATAATACACCGAAGCTTCACTCAGACTCGTTTTTTGAATATAATGATTTATCATTGCTATCAAATACAATGCGATTTGCTTCTACTTCCATTGACGCGAAGTACACCTTTTTATTTTTTATTCAACGTATTGGTATTTGAAAAATATTAAAAATTATTGAAAATCATTTTAAAATATATATCTATATGCATTTTATTAAAATACAGTACATTGTTCATTTTTTATAAAACAAGTAATTGTATGTGTACTTAATTGTACTTATCTGCACGGCATTAAAATATTATATAAAAACTTTAAGTATTTTTCGGAAAATTATATTATATTTAAAATATTTTCGTATCATTTCTAAAAAAGTTATAAAATATTTTTTAGCCATGAAGTTAACATATATTCTTAAATTGTAATTAACATGATTTTCGTTTCAATTCAATCGTAATAATAAAAACAAAAAAAATCCAATAGCTCCAGAGGGAGACTCTACTGGAGGGAA
The DNA here is from genome assembly GCA_025469235.1 of Pemphigus obesinymphae. NCBI lineage: Eukaryota > Metazoa > Arthropoda > Insecta > Hemiptera > Aphididae > Pemphigus > Pemphigus obesinymphae. The sequence goes on along the minus strand of JAIPRL010005520.1, from coordinate 23,928 downwards.
AGGGTTGTGATTATAATATTGTATTATTATAATATTGATATATTATCATATAATTATTATTATATAATTATAATAATTATGTAAAACAATTAAATCAAAGAGTTCTTACAATATTTTTTTAGTATTCAATAATAAAAATAGGAACTGAACTCTAAATAAAATGTAATGAATGTATATTTGACAATCATAGTTATATGCACTTACCTATATTAAATTACGTTATTTTAAATAAATATTTTATTTTATATCACAGATAAGATTGCATTAAATCACTTTTTTTCTATGATTGATCTTACGATATAATGTTAAACATATTGAATCTTCTTCTGCTCTTTCGCTTTCTCTCTCAACTAATTGGGATCGACCACTCAAGTCATACACATAACTCTATCTCCTTATTATTATTTTCTTTATTTCTGTACACCACCATGTTTTTTATTGTTTCCACCATGTTGTTGGAATAGTACCTCTACTCTTATCAATGACTTTCTAAACAACCTTTTAACACCCTCTGCCACCTTTTCCCATATTTCGTTTTTACTTCCTTCCATGTTCCACACACCTATCTGAATCAAATTATTTGTAAATACTTTTTAATTCACAGTTATTAGTTTCCACCACGTAATTCTGGGTTAATTTTTTTTTTTATAATTTTCTTTTCTGCACCCTCTTTTTCCTACACCTAATATCCATAACCACCGACCTATCACACTCTCACCTGAGATTACCTTACAGTCCTTACACTGTTTTTAAACTTCCTCTCTACCACATTAAATAATCAATTTGTGATTTGCTCCTTCCACTTTTATAGGTTATATAATGCTTATAATAATAAAATCATATGTAAAGCTAATAGTTATATATATTACACCGATGATCCGCTCAATTTTGGAATGCACTGATTCTTCATTACTATCAAATGCAATACATCCACTAAGAATACCCTATCCGATAAGTGAAGTGCTTCCATCCCTACTGATACCCGATGAGCAAAGTGCACCTTTTAAAATATTATTTATTTTTTCGAGTGCTAATAATGGCCATAACTTTTACAAGTAAATCTAAGTTCAAAATACAATAATTATGACAGTTTTATTAATCTAAATTTTGATTAATTGACCATTTTATTTTTGAACACGCGATAACTCAATTTGTTCGGTAAACATTAAATGAATATACATAGCATACAAATTAAATTATGTCCTAAAAAATGTAGTGTACCCTATTAAAATATCCGAGAAAAATAATAATAGACATTTATAAAACAGACGAATTATATAACTTTATTTATTCCGGTTTGTTTAAATACACAATTTAAAAAGACATTCGTTTAATGCGTATTATTTATCTCTGATCTGCAGTATCAGATAGACAAAAATGCATTACGTTTCGATTAGTATTTTGATTTGACCAAAATCGGGAAATCTCTCTAGAATATAATTTTGCGATTCGTGACTTGGTACATATAGTTTATGTTTGGGAATTTCGCCGTAGTATATAAAGTTGTTATAATATGGTATTGCGTGCACGGATAAAAATAAAAATAAACTACCTAGGTATGTCATTACAATGGCAAAAAAAAAGGTTAGTGGTCAGTTCGATAAAAATTTTAATTTATTTATTTTTTTTTTTTAAACTTCAATACATTTATTTTATGTGTACGTATATAATAATAGTAATAATAATAATAATATGTAAATATGGTATTTTTGTAATATTATATACCCTTAATTTATCCGAAAATGCCGTGACCATTTGATTATAATTGGTACCCACCTGTGCCGGGTCAAAGGTACAGCACGGCTCGGGAGTTTTACTTGCAATAATTATACACGTGTATTGACTTTCACGATATAATCTAAAATTAAATTGCTCGACCTAAACGATTAATAATATTATTAGCCTGTGATATACAATCGTAATATACAGACGCCATTAAATATATTAAAAAGAAAACATTTTTTCAATAGTCGATTAAAAACACAAAATAAACTGGGCTAAAAATAAAATAATCGAATTAATTAATAATAAAAATATGAACGTAGCCCATCATTTGCTGTTCTAAATCTAACTCCCCATCCTTAAATAAAAAAAAAAAAAAAACTTTAAAAATTTTACCTAATGCGATATTATCACGAATACGCAGTATAATAATAATTATAATGACATAGAACGATCAAGATAATTTCATTTTTCAGAAAAATATGTTTGTAATTATAATATATATATATATATACTTATCAACTGTTGTTGAGTTTTAAAAACTATTTTTGTAATTAGTATTATTTCATATTCATGAACGCTGGACAACAGTTGTAGTTGATATGTATTTTAATATTTTTAACAAGTGTTGTATTATGTTCGAAAAATATGCATACCCTAATGTGCATTCAAAATGACGAGATAAAATTTAAAATTAAGTCGTTTATGTTAAATTTGCGATAGGAAATTTGTTTAAAAATACAAATCTACTACGTATTACAGGAAAAGTTAAATAAAGAGTAATAGGTATAATATTTTTTATTCAGATTTTTAATTAGATTTTTTTTTATACATTTTTTTATTATAAACCCGATGAGATTTAACAATATAATATGTTTTGAAAAACATTTTATAGAGCAATAGAAGTGATAGTTTGAACGTTCTTATATTTTATGGCATCACTCAAATGCAGTCATAAGCAGTTAGATATGTATATCTTTTTTTTTTTTTAAAAGAGTAATGTTTTTCAAAACTCACTTGACATTGATATTGAACAATTATTTAAAAAACAACTGGGTACTGCAAGTTTTACTTTTTAATGACATTTGATTTTTAAATGGAAATAATAAATTGTAAAAAAAAACATTTTTCATCGTCCTTAATATTATAACAGTTTAATTACTGAGATATTTTAGCAATGATAATTTACAAGTCATTTTTATTTCAACAAAAACGATTCCACAAGGTGGTAAAAGGGGGATTTTTTTAGTTGAAATAAATATTGCTCAGTATATTGTGTAACAATTAATTATAAAATAATATAGGTAACATTAAACTTAAAAATTATGTCAAAAACCAATTTATTGGAAATTTTTTTTTATAAGCACATAAACTTTCTATTATAGGTAATATAAAATGGAGTTCAAAATATCGGCGCAATAATTTTGCAAAAATTTATATGCAAAAATTATACCTTTGTGAATCTTATTTCTATTCTAGTTTTTGTGTTTTTATTAAATAATTTCAATAAATAAATAATCAATTTAAAGATAATATATATCGGTCTACTATTTTATTTGACTAGTCATTAAATAAAAAAATACGGAAAAGTTTACTTATGATATAGTTAGGGAAAAATAATTAATAATTTGAAGAAATTATGAAATATAAATAGGTATAACATATTTTATATTTTCTAAGAAATAGGTACATAATATTGTTAAGATGTCTGGTATATATTGAAATTTTATTGAAAAAAGATTTTTACAAAATCATTATTTATGTATTATGATTTAAGAATAAATGTTACATTTTTTAATAGAAATATTTATTTTATTTTTTTTTTAGTTCTTAAAATAAACAATTTGTCGACTGTCCACTTTGTTATTAAAAAAAAAATATATATATATATATATATAAAACCTGTATTTATTTAGAATAAACTTTGACGAGTGAATTATCGTGAAACTGCACGCTGTGTACGTATTTGAATAATATTCTAAATATGCTATGTATAATAATTATACCAATATTTATTTTTTTTTACAGGTAATTTTTTCTTACTGATTAAGATTCATAACGACAAAGCTAAGGCGTGCTATTTTTTTTTTTTTTTTATATTTTGTACTAATATCAACAATAATTTATTTTTTCTATGTACAAAATATAACAATGTATAACCGCTATAAAACCTTAAAGTCTAACATTTTAAATTCTATAAATATATATTTAAATTTTACCATTTCCTTAAAATTTTACTGAAAATGACGTACCATTTGCTAAAATTATTTTACCGGAAATATTTACATCATCGATTGTACAATAATTTACCCGGAGGTCTTATGAATAATGTACACAAATGAGCTATGAAAATCCATAATTTGGACGGTTGCCGCATATGTCGCCGTAAAGAATATTTTCCATTTCGTTTACGCATTAGCATTATACGGATCGCTCTATATTATATAATATTTTGCGACGAAGGCCATCGAAATACTCAAATCAAAACAACCCTCCTGTGCTAATTGAAGTGTTGAAATGAAATAAAAGGAGAAAAGAGAGGAAACACATGTTCAGAATGACAGCGTAGAGCTTTTATTTGTTCGCCTAACGTTTCCGGAAACTAATTAAGTTTTCCTATCGTGCCAAAAATCTCAAACTTTGTACATTTCTAAACCAATTGCACAATACATGTACCTATATATACATTTGACATTGTGAATTCTCGTGATACTTATTATTAGGATCGCCAATAAAATTTCCAGCTTATATTATATATATATATATATATATATTATATCGCAATATAAAATAAAACACCGAGTAAAATTATAATGAAAAAAAAAAACATTATAACTGTAATCGATGTGTAATTAATGTATTATTTTAATAAATATTAAAATATATTCGTGTCAAACTAAAAAGTACAGAAAAGTTTATTTTTTATTACAACACTGATTGTTAAGTTTAATGTTGAAAATAATTTTTAACATTAAATTTAACAATCATACCGTAAAATATAAAATAATATAATATGTTAATATTATCGTGATCGAACTTAACTAACTGATGTAATATATTTAGTGTTTTAAATTCGAAATTTTGATACTCTATGAACACATTTACCATTTTAATCATATGTATGTTTTAAATAATGAAATATTTCGATTATATTTTAGAAGGGTTTTTATAAAAAAAAAAAACAAATAGTGAACCAATATAGAGTTTTATCAAATGTTCAAAATATATAATACTTGCTGAATAATAACATTAATATTAATAATTGATATATAGGTTATTTTTACCTACTGATAAATCAAACTAATTTTTCAAAAAATACACTTTAATAAGAACGATATCCGTAGCCAATAATATATAATATAATAAAATAACTAAAAACTGTTCGTACCTATAGGCTTAATTCTATCTTTCCTGTAAATTATTTAAAATCTACTTATAAAATAATGATTCTTATATATTGATATCAAAGTGTTAAATGGCGTTAACTTCTAAAATAAAACAAAAAATATAATAAAATTAGAAGTTATATGTAAAATATAAATCATTTTAAATTCCTAATAACTATATATAATTATGTATAAAAAAATTATGTATTATTATAGAATTAAATATCATATATATCAATAGTACCTACTATATACATTTATTTAAATTATACATTTCTAAAAATATTTGAATATTTGTACTCAATTCCGTTTAAAATATTAAGAAACAATTTTTTTTTTAGACTTTAATGTCTTTTGGAAAATATTGTAGTGATTAAATTATAAACGTTATATTAAAAAAATTAACAAAAGAACACTTTTCTACCTTTGAGTTTCTCAAAGTAACATTATTATCATTATTATATTTTAATAATCAGTATTAAAGTTAATCAAGTTTAATCAAATATCCGTAAGTTTATGAATAATAATATATTTAAAAGTTATAACGATGTAACTAGTTATTAAACTGTTAATCATTTTAATAATAATCAGAGGAAATTTTTTAACAATAAAATAAACATTTTGGATTATTTTTCGAATAAATACATAAATATTTGGTTAATTATATTGTTACGTATGTAAATTCTTTCAATATTGATGGATTCATATTTGAATATTATAAACGAGCATTGTCAGAAAATACATGAAATAAATAAAGTCGATATATTGAGAAAATGTGTTTAAAAAATCGTTGAGAACAGTGATCTTTATACATTTTAAATGCCAATATTAAAGAATAATATTGATGAATAAGTTCATTTTAATTTCTTTTATTAGAATATTAAACGTACTCAAATCACATAGATTATAATAGTATTCAGTTTTTCCAATAATTTTTATCATAATATACATGATATATTCTAATAATATTTCCAGAAAAACTAAACACATATATACTTGTTTATAATGATCGGTCACTTGTTTTGATCACTCACATTAATTGAGTCATTATTATTTAATGAAGGTTATACAAGTTATAAAAAATACCCTTTTTTTTTATATAAAAGCTCATTCTTAAAATTGTCAGAATTATCCGGAAATTGTTCGAAAATATCCACTTGTAAAATACTAAAAATACCATCTGTGTCAATTTCGTGTCGATCAATATCATATATATATATATATATATTATGAAACTGACGGACGACATTTATTGCCTCCAAAAATCGTTAACCGATAAAGAACGGTACATTCTGTGCTCAGCTCCCCAAAGAATCTAAAACGACATCGTAATTTCATAAATCTTCAACACAGATTGTTTGAACGAGATTAGGTTAAAGCACATTTACTGTCGTTTCACAATAACTGCTAACCTTTGCATGTGATACAGTATCGTATCATTAAGTTAAAATCGAAAACAACAATAATGATAAATCAAATATATTTTGATTATGAGTGTAGTTCAATTAAATCGCAACATTTTTTTATATTTCAAGTGCATATCCATTAAAAATATTAATATTAAAAAATAATTTTTGAAATTCGTTAAACATATGGTAATATTTGATATTGTGTTTAATGCTTTTGTTATAAAACCTGAAAATAAGCATTTAGTAATATGAAATAAAATTGAATTGAATATGTAAAATGTAACTTTTTTTTCATTATACCATCTTTCTATTTTTCGTCGACTTATCAGTATAAGTTAACATTTAACATAAACATCAATTATTTATAATATTATTTATAAATATGCATTGCTTATGTATTTCTTTAAAATAAACGTATTTAAAATATATAGCTAATATTATTATTATTTTATATTCACACATAATCTTTAAATAATATAATAAAAATAATGATTGTCCACACCCAATAATAATATTCATTATTCATACTATTATAACTTATCCATATCTTTTCTTATTAAATTAACAAATTAGTTTCTATATTTACATAATGATTATTATTTTTATTGTATTACAATTAAAACTAAAATAATTTTATTATATATTTTTATCCTTCAAACATATCTATTGTTATTATTATTATTTTCATAATAATAGGATCATTATCGGATAATAAAAAAGAATATAAAATAAATTTAATAATAATAAACATTTAAATATAGTTTTTTAAATTTTATGCACAATTTTATTACAATTAGTTTATTTTCTATACTTATTTAGTCAAAAAATAAAAATATGTTATATATATTATGTATACAGTGTGATATATTTTTATTATGATCCTGGCTATATCTCGGGGTGTATAAGTAATATCTGTTTAATAAAATTATTATGACATTAAATTCTATACTTTTTTTTTAAATGTTATTGTCTCTCCTTTAATTATTAAAATGGCATCAACTTTCAAATTAATATATATGATTAAAATTATATATTTATATAGAATATGTATTTATACAAATTTACTCGTTTTTATTTTTAAATAATACTTCCCAACTAATAAGCACTCAAGTCTACATCGTGAAGAAGCGTGTAGAAGTATGACTACTATATAGCACGTTATTGATATCGTCACTATATTCCGTGTCTTTAATTTCATTGGGTATTACTCAGAATATATATTTTATAAAATCAAAACGCATAAATTATCTTAGAATAGAATTCTTCTTTAAGAATTTATAATTTAAACAATAGGTTTGAAAATTGAAAGTTTATACAGTTAGTTTTATTAAAAAAGAAGGAAGATAAGCATTAAAAATATATAAAAAAAATAATGATTTTTATATACAAATAATAATCTGAAATAAATTTCACAAAAATAAATTATGCTACCCGATGTATAGTCTCATTTTTGATTTTTTCCTATATTTTTCCAAATATGAACCGAAGGTTACCAAATTATAGTAATCGATATAATATTTTGGTAAGATTTTGGATTGTACAAATTCACAGTTGCCAAGGTCATAAAGAAAACTGCGAATACTTTATAAATAAGCAAATGTTATTTTTAATAAATCGAACTTTGGTCAAAATTATTTTTGATATGCCGTCAAATATCAACATAATTTAAAGATAATTATGAACATTTAACAACCATATTTTTTCTATACAATAACTTTCCAAGATTTTTTTTTGGTCTTTTGGTTGTCTGTAATGCTTTGCAAGTATAATCAATCCTTTAATTTTTACTAAAATCATTAACCCTACTTAAGTCCATTGACTTTGTTATATCTTTATTATCCTATATTAATTATTATGCTGGTTTTGTAATTTAATATTAATAATAATTGGTTATGTTGTACCTACGTGCATGTTATAATTATTGAGTTGTTATTATTATTAATTATAAGCTACAGAAAAATAAATTAAAAATTATAATGATATTTTTCATATTCATGCCGAGAATGTCTCTAAGGTAATTTTATTTGGTGAATGCGACAATTTTTAGTGCTCATTTTGGGAAAAATATTCTTTTGATTTGATTTTTCCAATAATTCAAACTTGCTCTGAAAAGAACTTATTATTATGACGTAATATTTTACTTATGAAAATAAATGGTTTTGTTAATACAACAAACGTTTTTAATCATTTAATATTATAAGTAATGAGCTTTCTAACGTTGAAATATTATTTAGAAAAATAACATGCCACACTAAAGTATTATACTACAATAAATATAAATATCAAAGTAAAATAAATACGGTAATAATTTTCTGAATTAAAACAAAATAACCAAATTCAATTTTTAGGTGGATGCGTATAAGTAATCGTTTAAAAATTTCGGAAATTATATATTTTTTTGTACTATGCGTTTTTAATTTTGACCAATCCACGGAACTACAAAACATAGCTATAAATACGTGACCTATATCATTTATAGCGTTTATTATTATACAGAAGTATTTCCAACAATATTTTACAAATCTTGATAAGACATTAAAATAAACACATCATATTTATGGGTTGTAATCGATCGAAATGATAACGTTATGCCATGATATAATATGTTATTATATTATGATGATCGAGTAATTTCATCGATTGCTTTGCTATATATTATTATTTATGACAAATTAATCACTTAACACGGTGGACGGTGATTGGGTGTCTGTTGGATTCACATACATACGCATTTGTTGCGTACTTCAGTGAAAGTCTTCGAATTAGATTTTCACATGCATACATATATTATACACCATAGTTTATTATCGTAATTATAATTATATAATTACATCGAAGTAAAATTTTATAACACTTGTAGCACAGGAAATTGTAACGTTCAATCCAAGTTTCTCGAGTGCACGCGTACGAGTATTTTCAATTATAGGCAAATATACAGTCTACGGGGCGTAACGACATCAAGTCACGTTTCCTGCGGACATTATTCACCGAAGATTCACTCCAGACGTCTATCCACCCTGACGCGATATTTCTATGTGTATTTATAAAATGGAGTTTATTAATTACAAACGATCCGTTTTAAGGCAATATTAATGCAATTCGAATTCCCTACAAACGTATATAAACACAGGTCATATAATATATTATGAAGAAAAATATATTACTTTAAATATAAATAATTATAATTATATTTATAATGTAATATAGATTTCATAACTTGGTACTTACATTATTTTTCACATATATAGTGGCATGAATTCGACTTTTTTTTTTTTTTTTTTTCGAAAAAAAACTAATGTTAAAGGGACATTCATAAAGGTCGATTAGTAACAAAAAAACACTATAAAATAAATATATTCACAAATGATACTTACAACTGAATAATAGACTGACGTAAAACAATGACGAATCGTGAACTTGGAACCAAAAGGTTCTATATTACCAGCTTTCAGTACTTAAATACTACTTTTCTTTTTAAGCACCTAGTACTTTTTATACCAATATTTAAAATTGTTTGTTTATGTTGAAACAACTTGAGTATTTATTCATCATAATAACTGCAGATAACACAAAAATTCCAAATCGATACAAATATTATAAATATTTTAATTTTGGTAAAGTTGTTATACCGTTTTGGACATTTTAAAAATATTCGGAAAATATTCCTAAGTTTTTCTGAGTTAATATTTTGATATTGAGTCGATGAGATGAAAAATTATATATATCGCAGATATTTCGTTCAATGTGACAAGAAAGATTAGTTTTTTTTTTAAATTTAATTTTTATTTTATTTCACTCACATAATTTTAGGTTTTGGGCCTTATTTTCTAAATATTTTATATAATATATATATATTATTGTCTATTGCTAGTAGGACTAAGGGGGGCGTTATAACTATGCTAGGCTATTATCATAGTCTATACCAGTAGTAGAAATTTTAGGTTATAATATGTTTGTGCCGTTAGTGTTTTATAAGAGATATCTCGAACAATCGAATGGGGTTTTTCTTGTTGTTAATACCTCCAAAACTATGTAGATGAATTGACAAAGTTGCGTATATTCCATTATTAGTAGAGGTCTTATACGTTTCACAAATATTAAAACTTATTAAAATATTATTTAGGAATGATGTATTCTTAATTATTTTTATTACGATTATAATATCAAATAATATATATATTTTTTTTACATACAATTTTATTTTATTAATTTTATTTAAAAACATAAAATAAAATAAAAAATCTACGAGGCACATAATATTTAATTGACAGTTATTAAAGTCCTAAAATAATTTATAATTTATACTTACCAAAATATGAATTTAAAATTTAAAACTATTTATATTTTTGAATGTTCATAATATTATGTGTAAAAAAGAACTTCATAACATTTATTATAAATCCTGATTATTTAAATTTTGTATTTTTTGTGCACTTAATAATGTGCTATACTATAATTTGATAGGTATTTGGTAAACGTTGTTGATGAAAATATGAACCTACTTACATAAAAATGAGTTTTAAGATCTTTAAGTGTTGAAGTTTATATTATTATACCATTTATACTTGTTTTTTTTTATTCATAAAACTATTTCGTTAAAACCATTATAATTACCTACCTACTCAAAAAATATTGTGAATTAAAAACATATTCGTGAATGTTTAATACACAATTATTTTAAATTCCGATCATAATTATTTAAATTAATGTCTTCATAATAGCAAAACAAATTTTTAAGATTTTGTTAGATTTTCTTCTAGTAATCGTTTAATAAAAGAATCTTTGTTATTCATCGAATGTGTTATTTTAATTTATTAATTTATTACATTTTAGATATTGATTTGTATATATTTATTTATTTTTTTGTTTTACGTAATAATAGGTACATAAATATATACTAGTATTGTGTATAAATACAATATTGAAATGTTTCTAACTGACAAAATTTATCATGAGACCATGAATATGTAGGTTATGAGTTATTATCATCATCATTATAATTTAATATGATCAATTAAATCTTGAAAATACATGGAACAGAAAATATTTATACAATATAGAAATACATTTAAAATAATTAAATTATAGTTTAATGCAATCATTAAAAATAATAATTTTGGATGAACTGAAAGAACTTACAATTAAACAATTTATTAAAATATGTCTCTATAATATTATCAGTTAGCTATATTTTGTTTATTTAAAACCATATTTAAGTTGATAATTTTAAATGTCTATGAGATAATATTATTCAAAAACTTTATCTTATTTTATAGTTTAAGTTCAGAAAAAATTAATTAATAAACATTTTCTAAACTATTTAGCGTAAGCATACAAGTTTCCAAAGTAATAATTTACTAAAATATATTCCCGGAATTCATAATTCCATTATAATTTGTGAAAAATAAACATTTTATGGTATTATTAACCTTAAAATAGTCAACGTTAAGACATGGGGAGATTTTAAAATATCAACATTTATTTTTAATACCTAAATAATTCAAGTGCCTATTTAATCGTTTGTTTTACTTTCATAATTTGGCTGACGTTTTAGTAATAAATTTTATAGTATGCAACTGTACTAAAATAGGCGACCTAACTTTTGGTAGATACTTATCAAACAGTTTTAATTTATTTATTGTTAAATTTAATGTTATTCAGTTAATGGATGGAATCATGATGATCAGGATTTGTGATATCTGCCAAATTATTATTATTACTTATATACTAGATTTATTATTTATTTAAATTCAGACGTCTGTCTTTAAAGGATGGTAGTATTTGTGTTATTCGTGAAAATACAGAATTTAAATTATAAAAGTTATATTCAATTTAAAATTTAAAAATCAATTGTTAAATTTTGAGACACTTATTCTCGAGGGAATATTAAACCTTTTTAGTAAAATGATGATTTCAGTTTTGATTTTTGATTATTTTATGACTCATTCATTAATGCCGGATTGTACCAACAACTAATAAAAATGTTTTTAACAAGGCTGTGTTACATAAACAATCTAAAAATAGAATTATGATTTTAAACGTAATGATTCCTCCTTCCTTCTTGGACTTATGTTCGCAAACTCCGTTCAATTTTTGGACGTTACGATTCGCCGAACGAATCAATCGTTCGTCGGGTTAATGAAAAAGCAGAATTTCTGTGTTTAGGAATCCGAGAACCCGAGAATGATTCAGGAAAAGAAACGCATTCTTAGAGAGTCAAGGTTTGGTGTGGGATATGGAGTGGAGGTTTGACCAGGCCTTACTTTTTTGAAAACAGAGATGGAAATCCCGTCACAGTGAATGGAGTCCGTTACCGTACTATGCTCACTGATTTTCTTTTTCTTCATCTGGACCACACTGCAAGGGAAACCACCGCTTTGCTGCGTGAGAAATTTTCTGACAAACTGATCTCGTTGCGTGGCGACCAAATCTACCCGCCTCGATCTTGTGATTTGACACCATCTGATTTTTTTCCTATGGGGACACACTAAGGCCCGGTTTTTCAATCGAATTTATCCGCTGGATAACATGAGTTATTCGACAGATAAGGAAAAATCGATTATTATCGGTTTTTCAATGTCCAGATAGCACTTATCCAGCAGGTAAATAATGAAATAGTTATCCGGTACTTTTTTCACCGAATTAAAAATTTACCTGACGGATAACTGTGTTGATAACAAAACTGTATGTATAAACATTCGTTATCATAACGAATCATGAAATTTCGATATTCGATATGTGTTATAGTTTTTCGTTTACGAATTACGCTGTACGTTTTGTAATAAGTGTAATAACTAATAAGTGTCAAGATTTTATTTGAAACGGATTTATTATTCGAAGACGACGACGATTTTGAAATTATTGAATTTTTGAACCACCATCGCCGTTTGTATACGGTACACACGAGAATCGACTATATGATGAAGCCGTTTATATACGGTACACACGAGAATCGACTATATGATGAAATGGGATGATCACAACTTTCGCATACTATTGGTCGGGGGTCCACTACCAGTTTTAAAAAGATTACTTTTATTGTCTTTTTACAGTTTTTTTGACTCCTTCATATTTAAGTTTTAAACTTGAAGGATCTCTAACCTATAATAAAAAAATATAATTATCTTTTTAACTTTGAGTAAATCAATATACGAAGATCATACAGTATGCGTGAAAAACCTCTTATGGTAAATCGAATTTTACATAAGTACCATGTAAAGACACATAACATAATAATTTTATTACGCAGTCTGATGTAGTAGAATTGAACATTGCTGTTATGTCTGACCAACAAGCAATTTTGTCTTTCCAAAACGAAGCATTTGACCGTTTGTTTTCTAAATGTGTCTTTTTTCTGGCGCTAACTTTAAAAGCAACTATTTATCGTCATATGTGAAGTTGGTGGGTCTATTTTTCTTTTGCGACATAGTGCATATAGGTACAGGTACTTTAATTTTTAAATAGTAAAACAATTAAAAACAATAAAAACGTAAAAAATAAAATTTTACCTACTTTAATCACTTATTAAGAACGGAAACACTTATTAAAGAAAAGTAAATTCCATCGACCGATTACAATCTAGTAAATCTGTACAACTTGTTCTACAGTCCACTAATACTAACACGTATCAGTATCACTGCCTACCGATTATCTTTATCCATCGAATAGTTAATGAATTGTTATATTTCGATATAATCTTAACGGTGTCTTCTAAAATGCAATAATTTAATAATTGAACATTATAAATTATCAAATTAATAACAATGGATTATGAATTATGTAAATTAAAATTCTATTATATTTTCATACATTCACTTACTACCATTTTTAATCAAATTATGGCGAACCTTAAAAATATTTCCTATATTTACTCTAATCGATATGCATCAAATTAATTTTATAATTAATACAATAATCATCGAGTATTATATAATATGTAAATTGTGTTTAACTTTATCGGCTAACATGCTACTGTAAGTTTGCTAATAACACCATGGGTTTAATAATATATTAAAATATTATTAAATTTTTCACGTTCAAACCATCCATCAAATATTATTATTAACCTAGTTGGTTGCCCTGAATTATAAAAAAAATAAAAATAAACTATTAACCATTAAATTATATACGACTACATTTCGAAAAACGAAATACTAATAAATTTAACCAATTGATGAGTTTTAGTTTCTTTCGTGACGTGTTTATTCAATAAAGTAATATATTATACGGTATAAATGGTATGCATTAAATTAGGTTTATTCTCGTAAAAAGCATATTATATAATATATGTAAAGACATTTGCAACATTACACATTATATACGACTTTTAAATTTTTTTTTTTAGTATTTAGTAATAGCAATTAGAACTATAAACACAAGTCGTAGAATTTTGAGGGATATTTAAAACTTTTTAATTTGTTTAAGAGTACTATATATTTTGGGCTCGAAAAAAGTGTTTATTTTCAGACAGATAATATAAATTCTCCAGTGATCTTCATATACGAAACTTTATAAGAAATATTGCCGATGAAGGAGCGCTTAAGTAAAACCTTATAAATCGGTCAAAAAGTAGTTGAGATGAAAATATTTGACTATGCTTGAAAATTGACTATTTCAAACGAAACACTTTTGCATAATAATTCGATTTAATGATTTGCCCTTTACGTTTTAATAAAAAAATAGTCCAGTTGGCTTATAAATACTTTTCAAATTATCTCATATTATTCTTTTTTTTAAGTTGTTTGTTTTCATTATTTTACCAAGGCGTACAGCATATGTACTCCCAAGTAACAAGAAAATATTTATTAAGTATTAAATAAACATTAAAATTTTAATATTCAATATTCTTTATTAGATATTGAATTTTAATTTAGTTTTAATTTAATATTCATTGATTTTTCATTGAATGAACCAAGTTTAAATGTTTATACATTGTTATAATTCAATATTAAATAAACATTAGATCATAAATATTAAAATCCACAAAAAATCCGACAAATTGAGTACAACAATTTCTGATTGGGCCTGACATAAACTCGGGACATTTTTCCTCGAACAACCTATTAACATAACTTGGGATAGACTAACGCATAGAAGTATGGTAGTCAGTAAATAACATGGGCAGCCATCGAATATCTGATTAATCAAGACGGAATAAATATCCAACACGGTGTTAACAACGGCCGGAGAACATTCCTGAATATGCATTTAATGGCATAGACTCCCGCTAAGAAAGGATTTTTTATAATTCTACCTTTCAGGAGAAAATGAGGAAATGGGGAGAAGTGGGTTTCAATATTTTTTGAATGCTCAGTCCAAACTATTGGTATCGTAGATTAACAGATTAATTAAATAGTAAAACTCTTCATGGGTGAGGCCGAATAATTTCAGTTAATAAGTGTTATAACTAAACATAATACAATATATATATATATGCTATTACTAAATTTTAAAATATTAACATTTAACATTATTATATAATATAAAATAACAAATGTTTATTAATTATTGATTGTAAATTGAATATATCTATTTTAATTTTAGTTTAATATTTACTCAATATTTAATATTAAATTAAAAATAAATGTTTATTTAAAGTACACGTTGGAAATTTTTACTTTGGTTCCGGAGTGGTGAAACGAAAAATAAGTTAAGTTATGTTGAAAATTAAGTTCTATTAGAGCGTGATTATATGGTTGGGTAGAAATTCTATTTACTACCTATATATATTACATAATGTAATATAGACATTGGTGGTACCAAGAGAATGTATAAATGACTGAACTAAACCAGACAGGACTTATTTTTATTTTAAGTTTCCATTTTCGTTTCGAAAGTTCATAAAAACACTCTAAACTAAATCATATAATACGTCTAAAACGCTTATACATTCTAGTTTATGTTTTATAGTCGCAATATATTTATAAAATGTATAATAATATGTTCATATATACATAGCATGTTTTAATACTTTTAGAAAATACTTTTGTGTGTGTGTGTAATTTCATCAAAATTTGTTCCACGGCATTAATATATATATATATATTATATGGAATATTATTAAAATATGTTCACGCAACCGAAATATAAAAGTGTTTAAGTATTAAACTGCGTATAAATAATTAATATTTCATTTTGTCATTTATGTATATCACAACGAAAATAGCAAACATTTTTCATTTTATATGTAGGGTCGTACATCTAAAAAATAAAAGTACTTAAATATATTCTTATTATATATTATTTGTTATATTACAGTTATTTCAATTATCAATTGATACAATTAGATTATAAACAATAATATTTTGTAGCTAAAAATGTACAATTATAATTGTTTTTGTATACATTAAGTAAAACGTAATTTATATTTTAATTATTTTATGGAATGTTTGTTTAATAAATAAGTTATAGTTATATAATATATATATATATATATAACATATAGTTATTTCATAAATATGTATAGTTTACAAAATAAAAAAAATTTTCTAAAAAAAAAAAATGTTTATCGAGGTGTACATATTATGATTAATTAAAGCAGTTTTATATATTCTTATTATTTATTATAGTAAAACGTAGATACATAGTAATCATGATATTAGTATGATTATTTTTGGTAAATCGCAGTTTGAAATTATAACTGATAGATAATACTGAAAATTTGTTCCTAAAATGTATTTTGAAAATTCCGATTGCATTTTTACCCAAGGTTTTATCAAATTTATGAAATAAAGTTAATTATTAATCTAGATTCTAGGAAATGGTCAACTTTATTCAACAAACTTGTTTACGGTTACAATATAATTATTAAAACGAATATGATTATTAAAAATTATATTGTATAGGAAATAAGAAGTATTATATTACAATGTTATAAATATTACATTATATTATAATAAAGTTATACCATCAAAGTATTAATGAAAAAAAGAAAACTTTTTTGAATCATTCGTTTTTTTTTTCAATAATTGCACTTATAGTCAATAATACGTAATATTTTACGGAGTTTTGAAAAAAATATTGTATTTACTTCTTTGTTAACAAAAAAATAGTAAGTGTTAATTCAGGTAATTGTTCTTATGATAATTTCGGTTAAGTACGTATCTTAATATAAAATGGTCCATGATAAATTAAACAAAAATATAAGTATACAAGTTCATTTTTCGACTACATTATAAATACGCGACAGACCAAAAAAATATGGTTGACTAAACGGTGAGATTTTTAAAGTAATTTTTTATAATACAAAATAAAAAAAATAAAAATATGCGTTATACATTTTAGCCGTAATTGTATACAATATATTTGGCGGAAAATACAACATGGGTGTTGTAATATAGAGTCTTATTGGTAGGTACTGAATATATAGGTACAATGTTGAATTTAATACAGCTTTATAATTCTTTATGAATGCACTCTCCAGATAAATGCAGTTGAATGTTGGGTAAAATTAGATACAAATAATTAATTAACTTTAATTAACTTTTGTTCGTTTATTGGACTAATTTATTCATTTCAAATGTAATTTAAATATTTTTTACTTTCTATTTCTATTGTTTTAGATTCCAATATGTCATGTAGTCGAGAATAGTCTTTATTCAGTTATTACTATAGCGTGGTTTCATACAATAAAAATTGACTGAAATCAATATGAGAAAAATTCTTAAACTATAAACGTATCATATTGAACGCTTGACAACATAAATCTACCAATGAAAAAAATTTAATTATATATATAAAAAATATTTAGACGATAATTTATGAATAATTGACACGTATTGGGTATTGAAATGTTTATCTTGACAAATAAATAAATATATATAATTTTATCAATAGATAATTTTAATATAAAGATTTTCACATATTTGATATATGTTTCTACGTATTATCTATAAAAAAAAGAAAAAAATTATCTGGATTAGTATATTGTACCAATCTTTTTTTTTATTATAAAATAATATTCAAGAATAGAATGTGGTAATTTGGGTCTTTCTCTAACATATACACAACATAGAAAATTAGATGTAATATATATCCTGCAATATTCCGATTGATCTATTGATGAGAAGAGAATCCTAATAGCTATTATGAATTCTTCTTGAAGTCTTTTTTTAAATCTACTAGGTATTCAACATTTTTGATTTAATCTCACCAAGTCTAATTAAAATTAATAAGTTCGTACATTTATTGGAAATTTATAATTGGTTTATTAAATAATAATACAAAATAACTTAAAAGTGAAAACATTGTTCTAAAGATTTAAAGATGTTTTCAGAATAATTATCACATCACTAAAACGATCGGAATATTGAAAATAGAATATTTTTAAATTATTATATTGCGTGTGTTATAGAGAAAAATAGAAAATTGTCACTTAAAACTTACCTAAGACCTACTGTTACAGAATGAATAAAAATAATGTGAAAATTAAACGATAATTTTTATCTTATGGTGTGTTTTAAGATTCTTATAGTATGTTAAAACCATTGTATTATTATAAAATACCTAATACATATATAATGTTTTCTTATCATTATATTGTACCTACCGCAATAATAAAATATGTATTAATAAAACTATAAAAATAAATATTTGAAAATAATGGATTGCATATAATAATTGTTATATCAATTATTAATATAATAAAAGTTGTAATATTTTTTGCATTTTAACACGTTGCTCGTAACATAACGTACACAATTCTTCTTTTTTGATAATTATATTTTACAAATTAAAAAATTTAAATTAACGGATTAAAATTAATATTTGTCAAATAATAATATTACATACATAGTTATATTTCTTTAACAAATTTCGGATACAACAAAAAAGCATTTTAAATTTTATTGTATAAAGAAAATTGTATTTTTGTTAACTAGATAAATGTTTTTTAATGTTTATCTTTATAAATAATAATTCCGATTTTACTATCATTTATCTGTATTTAAATATATTTTCAATTATTTGTGCTTAATACTGGAGTAGTAATTTTTGACATTATAATAACCACATTATAAATACAAGTATTTAGCTATCACATTTAAAAAATAAACATTTGATCATTCCATCATAAAAATATCACGTCATATTTTATGGTAATTCATACTTACCATCAGAAGAAAAAAATTTAGATAACATAGAATACAATTTTTATATGCAGATATAATATTAAATCAATTGACGTTGATTTAAAAATTCTAAATTTCTTTTCTAAACAACGTGACGTAGAAGTGAAAAAGCGCATTGCAACAATCAAAATCCAATTTAAATTTTGTTGATTTATAACGTGTAGGGTTTTTTTTACCTTACATCTTATTTTACCTTTTATCATTCACTTTTTTAAGCACTGATATGGAAATCAGTGGAGATGTTAGACAAAAAACATAATAATACAAGTATCATTTATTCTTTAGGATGGTTTCAAATGATTTACTTATGATTTCAAGTTAAAAATATTCAATACCTAGTCGTTGTTATATTATAAAATTAGCCTTATTTGTTATATAATAGATAACGAATAACGAATTATTATAATCAGTTTAAATCCAAAAAGCATACACATACTTTGACTAATATTGAAAAGAGTTAATATAAAACAATATGTTTTAGGAAAAAATATGCCTAAGAAGTAAAATGGTGTTTTAAAGGCATTTTCAGTTCAGAAAATAAACATTTAAAACGCATTTTTAATATCGTAATTATAAAACATTTCAATAGAAATATAATTTTTTTATAATACAAAATATTTTTCATCGAAAATTTTTCGAATCGTAAATGTATTTTGGAAGTTATGTGCAGCACTTATAATGGGAAACAAAGACCTGTATTATTAATAATCGTAAATAGTTGGCCTCTATTATGTGGTTTTCGATAAAAATATATATTTCTATTTTTCAGTAGGTACATATTTAAAAGTAAATTATTACTTATATATAAATACTTATAGTTACTTATAGTATATTACATTTTTAAAAGTAAATACCCATAATATTTTTATGTTTTTTAAAGTGTATACTTTGGTTGTTTTAGTGCATATAAAGTATACGATCGTTGTGTATATACTGTGATCATAATTATCACATATTGGATTGTGATAATAATATTTTATTTATTTTAATTTTACCATACGTGATGAATAAATGTACCCAAAATGCTCAATTATGTATTTTTGCAGCCCTATTGTTATATTGTAAACTCACGTCTATATTATAAGAGCAGAATAAAGTGAAGGATTCGTGTATTAAGCTTATTCTTATACGAACATTTCAAGAAATCCTCAATATTACAATACATTTTTATAACGCAATTTAGTAAAATAAACGATAAACAAAAAATACCTATTAGCTATTAACTTATAACATAACTCCAGCTAGTCAGTTTAAAGCAAACTTTTAACTTGATTTTTTTTTTTTATCAAATGTTAATAAGTAACCACTTCGAGCTTGGTCATTATTTATTTTTACAATAGTCATAATTTGTTAAAAAAAAAAAAAAAAAAAAAAAAAAAGAAGTAAATTCTCCCATTATCGGTTATAATTGTAACGTATAAAGTACTCGTACTGACCTTTTGGAACGATCGTGGGTGACTTCTCGAACATTCAGAGTTTTAACATTTTTTTTTTTTTTCGAAAACAATATTTTACCGATGGGAACGGAACTCTCGTAAACGGGGTGGGGGAAAAAACAGCAATCGCACTTGTATACTTCAAACTGTCGAAACGCACATATTATTATTATAAACGCGGAGACACTATGCGATAAATCGTGCGAGACGCGAACGCGCGACCAACGACCACGTCGACGGCGGTAAACACGACGCACTGCCGCCGCTACCGGCAGAGACGCGATTTTGCCGCCTAACGTCGCGCATGTTCGGGGGTGCCGGCGATCCGCGCTCGGCTCGCCGAGAAAAATTCGCGCGGACATATTACGCGCGATAAAAACGGGCATGAAAAAAAAAAAAAATATATATATATAAAAATGTAAAAAAAACACTTATATGGCCGACCGGCGTGTAGGTTTTTTTTTATTTTATTTTCGAGTAGGTATACCGGCGACGACCGTCATCGTATAACGTTTAAACACGTGACGGGCCTACTATCGTCGACGGTCGGTTTTGATTGTTGTACATTTTTTTTTTTTCATTCCTCCGATATATATCCAAAATAAACATTTTGTACATACGATGAGTCCAGCCCCTAAAACTGTGTGTAGTACGAAATTAGCCGCTGCGTGTTAATAAAATTAGGCAATTCTAAATTGGTATTTATTCATAATGTCGATGATAAAAATAAAAAAGGTCATTCAAAGAAGCAGTCGATTACATATTGTGTGTAGTACGAAAATCAGAATATTTTAGGGGCTGCTACGGGTAGTCGAAAATAATTATATTCCGAACCGTTTAAGTGTTTTGGGTCGTCTATAATATCTGTCCGTACGTATAATGACCGCAATACGATCGGTTTGATCCGTCGATATATGTATAAGTACTGCAGCAGGACCGTCGCGGTGCCCTAAAAATTAGTCGGCTCGTAAAAATTAAATTGCCAGTCGGCGTACAAAAACATCGTGCGTAATATCTGTGTGGATAGAATGAACAGCAATGGAAACGATTGCCGATTAACTATTTGATTTTAAATGGACGCAATCGAACTAAACCATCAATTTGTTGTCTCATCACATTGTATTAAACCACTGATCACAATTCGGTACCCTATTGAGGACCAGACCGTTTTGAACTGTCCGTTGTCGTAGCATTTTTATCCGTATTTCGTTTTAGATTTAAGATACACTATTTTGCGTAGATAGGGTCAAGAAGGAAATTTCAAGTAATTAATCATATCAATAAATACATTTTTAAATAAATAAATTAATGGGTAAACTTAGTTTTCATTTTTTTTTGTTTATCATTTTCGAAATTATTTATACTAAATAACTGCAGTCATCAAAAATTATATTTTGAACAGTTATTAATGTTTAGGGTTAGCTAGCCTGTCGATATATTTGCCGTAATCAATCTATTTTACCCGGAATAGTCGCCGGCGATCTACACTGTACGGTTAATTTAATTCAAAATTATAAACTAAAAAAGGGGCTATAAAAGGGAGTTTCCAGCACTTTTGCATTATAAATTATGGTTTTAGCTCAAATTTATAATTAATAATGCATAATATAGGCACTTGTAATTTATGTTTATATATTTAGTTACCTACTATACTTTTGCAAACACGCATTTTTCTATAAAATGAAAATAATAAACAATTCTTTTGGAAGTAATTTACTGTAAAAATGTAATCAAAACATTTTTACCAGTTAAAATCCATACCTTATATTTGCCATTTATAAATGTATTAAAATATTTTCTAATTTTTCCGGAGTGTATATCTACTCACCAAAAAATACATTCTGAAATTATTGTGATATTTTCATCTATAATTAAATATATGTTATGATACATATGTTAAAAAAATCATTTTAAAAATTGCTACCCGTCTAGCATGTAATTTTGAGTAGGTACTATCAACGACCATCGTGACGTACGTTATTTATGACAGGCATGTTTTTCGATGGCTCAACATGGTCACGGTCTGATGGAAATTGTTTTAAACGTTTTATTTTATTTTATTTTTTGTTATTCGAAATCATAATTTTGTTTTGGCCATCCAAAATAAAATTACAGTTATATGGAATTACTCTGAGAGAAGGGCAAATTTTGATTTTCGTATAATTTTTAATTAGATTAAATCGATGTTCGTTTTAATTTCGTGATTTAATTTCAAAATGTATATTATAGTACGTCGTTATAATATATCAAGAGTTGGATAAAATAATGGGAAAATTATTTTAGAATCCAAATATATATATATATTATTAATTTGATAAATTGGTGGTTGGCGATTTTCTTGAGCATACAAATATCTACAGTGATTAAAAATTTGATTTTTATAATTATTTTACCTGAAAATATATTGCATTAATATATATAATCACCACAAACGGCATTCTATTATTCATTAAATTGTTCATAAAATGTTAGTGGTGTATGCTAATTAGCAATATAAATACTAAAACTACATACGTAATGTGCTCGTATATCATCTGTACAATATTATGATATTGTACGAAATTCGTAATTTCTACCATAAAACAGAAATATATTATTTTCATAAATAACTCTTCTAACTACACGATGTGAATATCCACTTTAACAAAACATGTGCAAAGAAAATCAATTTGCAACTATCTTAATTTAATACATTATACATATATACAAAATATACGCAGAATAGGTTCAAAGTGCGAGTAGGTACGTGGAATGTAGGAACATTGACAGGTAGGAGTAGGGAGTTAGCAGAAGTTTTGAAGAGGAGGAATGTGAATATTTGTTGTGTGCAAGAAACAAAGTGGAAAGG
>JAIPRL010005519.1:0-31696 GCA_025469235.1 Pemphigus obesinymphae | reverse complement strand
GAATGCAATGATTTATCATTGCTTTCAAATTCAATACATCCACCAAAAGTACCCTTCCCAGTAGCGAAGTGCATCCACCAATACTGACACCCGACGAGCGAAGTGCTTTTCAACCTACTGACCGGCTTTTTTTATTTCATTTTTCTTCAAGCAACTTAATCTGGTAAGAGTCACGTAAGAGTTTTGGAATACAAATGTTTTTTTTATAGGAAATCTATAATAGTTGATAATTTTTATAAGGTATTTTCCTTAAGCGTAAAGAAAAACTTTTATTTATAGTTTGTATACAGTATGACTTACTATATACTATACGTATGTATAGTGTATATAATTTATGTTCTATATTCGGTAGGTACTTAAAAATCTCTGCTATGCATACATATGACTCGCTTGAAGCATTTTTATGCCATTTGATTCTGAATCTTTACTCAGAAATGTTTTATTGAATGCAATGCATACAAATAAGAGTATAATTTTCGATAAGTTAGATACATCCACACCATTTTTATTTTTTCAAAGTACATACCTTTTTACCTTATTGTATATATGATTTTTTTCATAATTGTATTTATTTCAAAAATACCTTCTTGAAAAAAAGGTTGACTCTCGGGGATACTGTCCCCATCGTACGTCCCTTAACGTGGTTCTAGTGATTGCGGTATATATTACAATGTTACATTATATATATATTTTTTTTTTTAAATTAATTATATGTATGAGTATCCCTAGTTAAGGGTTAAATTATAATATTGTCCCTTAAGAAGGCGTAATAGTAAAATTTGAATTTTTTGAGTTTCACCTCATAGCCGGTTTATCTATGACGTGTTGAATTTCATGGGTTAATGGTATATGAAATTTATATGGAAAATTGCTATTAATTACTGGAGAAATACATGACGATAAAATTTAATTGACTTACGGAAACACATGGAAAAGCTGTTCCAATAATACGGCTTACTGAGTGATTTAAGAGTAAAAGTACTTATTAATAAAATTATATAAAAGAAGTGTACAGTGGGACATAAGAAGTCTGAATTCTGATATATTTTTATTTTAATAGCAAATAATTAACTACGAATATTTTTTAATTTTTTTTTTGCAAAAAACTATTAAAAATGGCTGTAAACTATTTGAAATAATTAAAATTTGGGATTCTTATATTTCACTATACACTTTTCATCTTTAATTTAAAAAATAAATATTTTTACTCTAAAACCACTTGGTAAAACGTACTATTGAAATAACTTCTAAATATTTTTGTAGGTTTCTGTCCTTTTATTGCAGCCTTTAAAAGAGTTGTCTTATACTAATCGTATGTACATAATAAATGTATAGATATATTGGACTTTTGTGGGATAATTATTTCACTATATATATTGTATTAATATTAATATTGTGATTGTATTGAGAACTAATTACTAAATATATTCGTTATTGTTTCATGATTAAAAAAGGATAACTATAAAATTAAAATATTAGATCATGATTAAAACGGTTTACAATAGTATTTCAAATCATATAATGGGAACTGACGACAAATCGAATGCGAGAGTATCGAATTAAATATTATATATATATATATATATATATATACAGTTTGATAGTCATAACATCGAGTCCGTACAGCAAATCCGTGCACAGATTATAAATATTGTGTTTTATGGGGGATTTTTTTTATTTTAGGTAAACCAAACGTGTGAATATAAACGTTTTAAGCGGATGTGTACGTAATCATCGATCATATTCAACGGAATCGATGTAGTTGGCGAGAAATTCATCATATCATTTTTATACGTATATTATATTATACCGTATTATATAAATATACGTATATATAAAAATTCGAATCTGTCGTCAAAGTCACTCGGAAAAATGTCTTGCGATCGCGGTGTTTTTGCCGAGGAAACTACTTGGTGATATTAGCGGATAATCGTGTTCAATTTTTTATTAATTTTTTTCATGGAAATACTCGTTATATGTACAGTAATTATTATGTGGTACGACAATAGACGGTAGTCGACCATGAACACGGTGCAGAGTACTCAAGGCGGGGGCGGATCCGGAAAGGATAAGTGTCTCGAGGTGAGTACAATAAATTATATACACATATCAGCTAATACCCCTCGTATGTATATTATGTATTTTAGGTAGGTATATATATATTGTGCCACTGAAATATGCTATCTACCGATATTATTATCGGTTATACTACGCACGTTGTCGTGGAGTTTATCCATTAAAATATATACACATGGTGAAAAAAAAACTGTGTGTATGGCGGTGTCTATTGTATATACCTATATACGTATTATACCGCGGTGTCGAGATAAGTTATTTTCGATCATTTACGACGTGAAAAATATAGAATCCGAAAACTGAAATATAGCTGTACGTATGACGAAATATTCACCCAAGGTTTAAATATGTACCGAAAATCAAAATACTTTATACACCGAACTATACCAGTGCCTACGGTAGGTATATTAATATATGGTATGACGTGCGTATTATAGTCTTTGAGGTGTTTCAAGTGAACATAATATATTATACGATAACAGACTAAACTTTGAGAACTTATTTACGATTTTTGGAAAAAAAAAAAAAAAAGAAAAGTAAATCAATTTGTATACCAATAATATACATTCGATTTTATTATGAACAATTTTTTTCATATACAAGTTGTATATGAATAATAGTTCCAGTGTAAATAATACGTTAAAAAAAAAAAGCGTATAACTTTTTTATTAAATATATTGATACATAATAATATAATACAAAGCTTATATTATATTATATACGTTTGAAGTACATCCCTTGCCAAGTAGGGTCGTTTTGTAAGTTATAGCCATAACCTAACCACCGTCCATTTGCCCATTTAAGTATGAAGAGGATACCATAAACCTGCTTTTTAAGAGGTTGTATATTAGCAATTTTTATGACATTTTAAGAAAAATTAAAATCCAGTTATTTATAAATATTTAAATATATATAAATATTCTTCTGCCAACATCATGTTTCATTATAGTGTATTCACGATATTTGTTAAAAAATATATGTCCAATTAAATTGGAAATAAATGACAGTAGATTGATTTTAGCACTATAACTTTTAGTATAAAAATGTAAGAAAATAACAGTTTCTAGTGAACTTCAAAAAACCGCCTCTAAATACGCTCAATAATTAAACTGAATTAGAATTATATAAAAATAAATGATTAAAATGATCAGTAGATATTTAAGATTCCTAAATTACATATATATGTATAGGCCTAGCGAGGGATCAGGGAATATAGTTTTTAGCGACTGATGGAAGTCATGAGTGATTATTAAAATGAAACCAATCAATTTTAATGCCTTACATAGATCTCTTCAATGCATGTTAATACATTAAAATTAATAATGAGAATAAAAAAAAAAATAAAAAATATAATAAATTATTTGGGGATTAAATTTACTAGATAATCGAACACTAAGATCAAAAGGAGATGATACATCATGCGAGCCAAGGGTTTCATAAATTTCATAAACAAATTTAGGGCATTCAAGCACAAAGCCTTTGCATTTGGCAACGTTTAGTTGCAGGTCGAGCGATCCAACAACCAGTGTGCCCAGATCAGCTTATGATATAGTTCACAGTTTAAACTGGATTGGCCTGGTGAAAACGATTTAACATCATCAGCAAAACACGAGTAATTTAACACGTCGCAATACAAATGGCGCACAGTCATCGAGTAAAGAAAACAAAAGAGATGAAAGAATAGCCCCTTGAGTTCCATCGGGAGAAGGGATAGATATATTCGACCTTTTACCATCCAATATGACCCACTGACTTTTGTCGATTAAATAAAAATTAAACCAGTAAAGAAATGGTTCACCGAAGCCATGCTTGTTTTAAGGCCTTAATGTGATCTACTCGATGAGAAGTGTTAGAGAAGTCCGTATACACAACATCGACTTGGACTTGTTGCTAAAAAGTACAATAAAGAATACATAATATTGTATATTTACTGTCTACATATTATGTGTGTGATAGAATACGGCATGTAAATGTGTGCGAAATATATGTATGCGTGAGAGTGTGTGTATATGAGAGGTCCCGTGTTTTTCTTTTATAGAATTTTTCACCCATTCGCCCGCACATATAATATTATAGTAAAGTAAGATGACGAATTTGATTTATTTTCGTGTTGCAAAATTACTTTCAGATTGTAAATGTTTTGAGAGCTATATATGTTATATCGATTTTAAATAAAAAACATTGAAGATTCCATAGCAGTTTAACTTTAGATTATTCAAGGAGATTTAAAAAAATAATGAATTCACCACAGAATTATGATTAATTACAATTTATTTAGTTCAAACATTTTTAAATAATATTATTATTATGGGAAACTATTATTATTATTATTATTATTATTATTTACACCATTCAGTTAGTATATTAGTATAAATTAGTCACCTATATAAGAAGAATAGGTATAGATAGGTACTTGTTCTGTTTATAAAACAATATGTCTACTAAAATATGCATAAAAGTTTATAGATAGATAACATAATAGAAATGCATCTAGTGATCTACATAGTAAATAAAACTATACCAAATAAGTGATTTTATATGTATAAATGTAATATAATCTTTAGTCTGGTACGAAAACCCGACAATCAAAATCCCGGCACATATAGAATTTACATTTATATATTAATCCAAAAATACAGAAAATAAAATATAAAACATACTACATTCTCAATCAGCGTATACGTTTTCCATAACATATGGTCGGCAATATTTAAATATATTATATTTTCTTATCACACCTGTGTTATTTTTGGCATGTATACCAACGTTGTTAAGATATATATATGCATATATATATATTTAGTATATAATAAGTTGCGTGTTCAAGTATAACATTTTTCTTCGGGCCAGTTCGCTTTGCTAGGTGGATCGATAATGTTCTAAATAATGTGACCTGTGGTGTGCAAGTTTATAATATGTGCTCAATAATGAGCATTAAAAATAAAAACGTCAGTTATATTAACGAATTATATTGAAATCAGTTCGTTTTTTTGGTTTAATTAAATATCGTCAATCATAAATTTGTGTTTAACAAGAAACGGTCCCTGAATTATCATTTAGCCACTTTTTTTTTTTTTTACGTCCGATTTACACGTTTAATGGAGATATATTGGCGTGATTCAATAATATATTAAGCGACGTTTGAAAAGTGTAAAAAAAATTTATATTAATTTTGTTTTTACATTAAATTTTAAAGCATCTCAAACGCGCAGCATCCGTGATTGCGTATTTGTGAATTTCTAGTGTTTAATTTTTATTTTTTTTTTGTCCCCATTCACTAGAGATAATTAGACTTAATTCTCTGAAAAAAAAAATCATTGTTATCATTTTTTCTTCAATTTAAAGTTTTTTTTTTTTTTATGTAATAACGGTTTTTTTTATTAATCAAACCATACTTTCTATATCTGTATAGTAAAACTTTATTGATTTTTTTTCTCCACTAATGTATGAAATTATAATAGTAATTATTAATACCACGACATGTATTTTCGTTTTAATTTATATGGAATTAATACATTTAGTACTACGTGCTGCACGATCTGTAAAATATATTATATATACAGAAATTTCATGAATATTTTTCTCAAAATTAAATTATTGTGTTTTACTAATATTATTTTGGATAGAAATAGTTTAACATTTTGCATTAAAACATTTAATTTAATACATTTTTTAAATAGTTTATTTACAATTAATTTACATTTAATTACAACAATGTTGTTGTAGCGATATAATTTATTACACAATATTATTCATTTGTAACCTGATAATGACTTACCAATAATCTTTTTTTAAATAGTTTCAGCACATTTTCTATTTTGTATAATATTTTTTATAATATTAATATTTATTTTTATTTTTCAAGAGTATTATATTTTTTAATTAATTATTAATTTATGAAGTTTTGAGTTTTAAATAAATTTATAATTAGCTAAGCATATATTATTATTAGTTACTGTTTTACCCTAGTTTTAGTATAGCTTATAATATAAATAACTCTCAAATTACTAAGTAATAGACAATCTTATAAATAAATTATTTGATAATATTCAAAAAATTGTAGAATATTTTATAATTATTTTATCCTCCCAAAAGTCAATTATATATAAATTAAAAATTATTTTTGATAAACCATTTATTATACATATATAATAATCCATGTATAATAAAGCAATTTGAAATAAGACAATTTATTGTTAATTTAATAAAATGTTTATACTTCGAATGTGAGTCATTTTAATTTTTCGTTTAAAAATATAATATTTCTACTACTTTAAATTGTTATTATATATGTTTATAATTTATTATACATATATTTTAATTAGGTGCTATTGATAAATATTATTAAGATGATGTTAGTGCAAACAATTTTTAATAACAAACTAATGTTATCATTTCTCATTTTCAACAACTTACAAACATCTGAGGAATATGAAATGAAAAACAAATTATATATATTAACATTATCTAGTGCCCTACATAGCATTTTTTTCGATATTAAAATTTTTTAAGAGTTAGATTTATTATTAAAGAAAATAAAATAAAAAAAATGTAGTTGTTTAATAACTCATAAAACAGTTTTAAATGCTTATATTACAAAACGGCTACGTAAGGTACTAGATAATGTTGTTTTTTTATCATTTATTTATTGTTTAATATTTCTAAAATGATTCAAGTAGTTATAAATAAGGAATTTAAAAGTAATATTTCTATAAGATTTAATTAATTAATAAAATACAACCATAATAATAAATAATATAGTAATGGGATAAATTACTATTCATTTTTAAAATGCATATAAATATTTTCAAGTTATTAAATTATCATTTTTCTTAAAATTGCCTATATAGAACAACTTAAAAATGGGTGCACTGACATACTTTTTATATACCAATAATATTTGTTAAATTCATAAATTGTAGGATTCAGGTTATATTATATTAAATACAAGATAGTGATCTGATTGTTTCAGTTTTTACTACCTATCCCATAAAGCGTTTACCTACAAGTTTAAAATAATTCACCATTGAAATGCCATCATTGATCTCTCTCTTAACTTAAAATATAAAATTATTTTATTTTAATGTATTTTATAATAAACGGTTTAATATTTATAAATTATTCATTGATACATTTATAAAAAATAAACGACACTATAAAAGATATACTAATGATGAAAACAATGAATTGCTGCATTGCATATATTAACTTAAAAAAATTCATTATAAATACATTTGGTTAACAAATTATGTATAATTTTTCGTCGACTTAAATAAGATTGAACTTGAGGTGAATCGTATTATAACTTTTGTGTTAAATATTACTTGTACTACCAATGAATGTGTTTTTCATATTTATATGATTTTTTGAAAATTAATGATCAATTTTTTTTTTATATTGCATGAATATTCATAATAAAACATTATTTTTATTTAAATATATTTAATGTATTATGTATGGATATATGATAATATGTGAATATTTTAATTAAAAGTGCACAACCTTTATAATTGTTTTAAAGATTTAAATGATTGAGGCAAAGGTTTGGTTTGTTGGCATCATCATTGCCTATTAACGTTTTCAGAGGGCTGTTAATTTTAGGTTCTCAATACTATACAGGGTTGGGCAGTTAGGTGAAAGGAACATCATTAGTGTGCTGATTTCTTTTATAATTGGATTTTTAACATCACATATCTTATTTATATATATATGTATATATATTTAACATAACAAATTGTTCAAATAAAATATTGTGTTATGGTAAACAATAAATATATAATATATATGTACATAAACAGATCTGATTGGATATTGTGAAAGTAATTAATATTATCAGTAAATTAAAAAAAAAAATTATGGATATTAATCTTTACTTTTGGAATTTGCTTTAGATGAAAATTACTAAAATTCGAATATTTAATATGTATGTAATTCAAACCGTACGACATTTAGCAAATATATACGAACATATGGATTAAAATGAATGAAACATTAAAGGATTTTCTCCACTAATGTAGGATAAATTATGGTCGTATTAATATTAAAGTATGTTCGAGTGAATCTTATGTTCTTATGAGTTGTGCGCGCGAAACTTCAATATCTTTGAAACTTTGGCATGCATGTAAAATTTATTCAAGCATATAAGTATTTATTTATATTAGATTTTGTATGGAATTATGGGTCTATTTTATCTAAAAATATAATAAATACAATAACTTTCAATTTTTAATTTTATTTTTGTCCTTGTGTGTAATAATACTGCACGTATTGATTATTATAGTTATTATACTTATTTCGTAAATATATTTTGCTATGCATATGTATGTAAATACTTTTTATTTAAAATATCTATTTATATCTCAATTATATTAAAAACTGAAATCAACTCTTTATAGATTTTATAATAGAAGCAATTTTATTAATGCAAATATATATTCTATCTCTTTATGTAAAAATACTTTGAACGCAACATTTACCGGGTGCAACTCCTCCTTTTGAGTATAATGCATTGGAAGGATAACTTCTTTTGAGTGACATTCGTGTACTTAAATTTATATAGTTTATCAGGAATTGTAACAGTAGGTTATTGTTTTAATTTATATAAAAGTTATTTGAAACTGTATTAAATATCATTTTTGATTAGTTTATTTTATTTTTTATGACTGTTAAATACACATATATATATATTTTACATATTGTCTATCTAAATATATAATTCCGAAAGTCTGTTTGTTTGTTTGTCCAAATGGAATAAAAATCCGTTCGGTTCAATCGATTGACACACAATCGTATAAATATATATGTTCATCGTTCCCGGGGCAGATTGTAGTAACATTTAAAAATAAATCCGTCATCATGAAAGGAAATAATCAATAAAAAAAAAATTTAATAGGCAGGAAACCGTGTAGACATTTTTAGTTGATTTTCCAATTACCACGGATACCAATTAATTGAAGTAATGAGAAATTGATATTCTATGTATATATTACGATAGATTACCCACAAGGATGGATCACCTATGGCCTGGAAACAGTAACGATTTTAAAAATTAAAAAATCTACATACGTTCAATATAAGTGTACTTATATTTTATTTTTTTTTAGATGTCGATAAGATCGGTAAATTATAACGTCATATTTCATGTTTACTTGATCGCATGATCGCTAAACGAGGGAAACTGTGTTATATTTTTTTCCCCGCAACGGGTGGTTACTATATATTGAGCATAATATTATCCGTAGTGAAATGTTATTTTTTTATCGCCTTACGTTTAATTTATTGTTTTTCCAGGGCCATAGTTTAACTATTTTATAATCTAGACATTTTCTTTTATTAACCATGTGAGCAAACTTCAATTTGATAAGGGAAAAAAATTCTGGATAAAAATATAAAACAAATACGTTATAAGTATTTTAAAGTAAAAATGTATTTAATATATTATAGTTATAAATGTACTTATATCGTTAAATTTTGAATTCAATTTCTAAATAATAATCAAGTAGGTTTAATAGTTTAATATTAGTTTCATCAAGTAGGAATAATATTTATATTATTATATATAATTATATTATATATATATATATAATTATTTATTATTCATACTACTGATGTAAATTGAATGATAATATAATACTCTATGTATAGCCGCTACTTGATGAACTAATTTTTTAAATTTATAATTATAAGAAAAAAAATTGAAATATATTTTTCAACAACCCATATATTGTGTTTAAACGCACGTATCGAAAAAGAAACACGTAGAGTCCCAAACGAGCGTTGTTCTTTCTTAATAGTTTTTATTTAATTTTTAATTTTTATACATTTTTAAGTTAATTAAAATTTATAACGAGAAAGCAGTATGTTTAATAAAATTCCATAAATAAAATATATATAGCAACAACAGTAAATAATGATATTGACAAGAGACTAAAATTAATCATTTTTTTTTTTTTTTATATGAATGTAAACATATGTGGGCATTTTTAAATTGTTAGATTTTTATCTTCATTTAAATTTCTTTGAAACTGTCCTACTCGAGTAAAATAGTACTATATTCATTTTAATAAGATTTAACGTTTTGTATTATTTTTCAATTTAGCTATTTATAGACATTTTAGATTTTGTGGTTTTCAGTCCTAAAAGTTGAAATGTTGGGTTATAAGACCTGAAATTTTATTCAAATTGTAAGGTACATTACTCTAAATAAATTTAAGAAATCTCAAAAATCTTTAGTCACAATTTTTTATATTTTATATAGTTATTTAAATATTTTCAGCAAAAAATTTTATTATGAGATATTTTAGTTGAAATAGTTGGTAAAATGAGGACCTTAAAAAATGTAGTCATGTTAGTCGTGTAGGTAACTAAATTTAAAAATTGAAGGCTAAAAATTATTTTTAATTCTGAACGGAGTGAAGAAGCTAGTGGTTTAGCAATGAAGACCACGTGCATGTGGCACATATCCCATAGTAATTTTACTCCTATGATAATAATCCTTATTATACCCATATTTTGTTTAATATTTCAAGGCTGGAATATAACAATATACTGCAGTAGCAGACTGCACGGAATTTCTAACTGTATTTAATTCTTATTATGGAAAATTCGCAAAATGCATGTAATATTATAGGTAGTTACATTGAATATGTCGACTTCTATTGCATATAGTTAAATTTATTTCACTATTTCATAGTATAAGAGAATTATTAGTTTGGAATTGGAAGAAAACGATTATAATAACTTTGATTTTATGTAAAAAATGATAGACAAAATATAATATACTACATTTTACTGAATGTATAATTGTACAGTAATAACGGGTGTCTCAAAAAAAAAAAAACGACGGATTTAAAACTGCTATAGATAAAATTTATTTATGTAAAAACAACAAAAACCATATATCATTTTCTTTTTGCGGTTTAAACATGAAAAAATATATCGGGCATATAGTCTCCCCCTCCTGCTAGCCCTACACGCAATCACTCGGTCCATAAAATTCATAATTTTTTTTTTGCAACAAAAAATTGCCGTCGTTTTCCGTGGTTTGCTGGTTTAAGTTCCTGTGTTAACTGCACTTTGTACAAAGTGCAGATCTTTTGTTAATATTCTTTGCATTGTTGCTGTTGACATGTGCATTTCTTGTGCATGACGGCGACATGATTTTCCTAGACTCACAGTAACAGAATACCGCACAACAGCGACATTTGCTTCACACCGGTCACTTCGAGGACGTCCAGCACTTTTGATGTCTTGTACCGAACCATTTTCTTCAAACTTTTTAATCAACCGATGAACAGTTGATTCGTTTGGTGAATTGTGATATCCAAAAATTATACGGAGTTTTCGTACAGTAACCGCGAAACTTTCACCATTCTAGTAGTGAGTTTTCACGATCATAACTCGCTGTTCCCTACTGTAAATTTCCATGGTGATACAACAAAAACAATAACTAAAAATAACAAAAAACCCTTATCAATACAAAACTTCAATGATGACAGATAACAAAAATATCAAAAACAGTGCTGCCAAAAAAAAAAAAAAAAAAATGGTGACTTTTTTAAATCCGGCGTTCTTTTTGAGACACTCTTTAGTTCACAATAGTACGTCTATCTAATGTAAATACATATTATTTTTATTATATATAATTAGTAATAACACAATGAATCAAATGTATTGCTAGATTTGTTCTTACGGTGAATACATTCTTAAGAAGACGTCGTAACACCGAAGATTTCCAGTGATAAAAACGTTTTTACGCAAAACAAATAAAATGGCGTTAAAAAATTTTAAGTTAAGACACCAATATGGTAAAATTTAAAGAAAAAACATTTTTTGTATAATGTCGTCGTCGTTTTTTCAAATAATACGTTAATAAAAGTTACAGTATCTTAAAAGTTGAAAAAAAAAATAGTATTTTGTTCCTTCAATGACGATCTTAATATTTCAAAAATATTAAAACCCCAATGAGGTTATCTGTGGAATGTTGTCATCTACAAATTGTATAATAGGTGTTCTAATTTTAAAATCATTTTATTTGTTTTGCGTAAACGTATTTTTAAACAAATATCGTGGTTGAATAACATCAACAAAAAATAGTTCTGACACAGGAACATTTTTTAATTACTTCTAAATTATAATTAAACAGTTTATAATTGTTAAATTTTTATTTTTATTTTAAATGTTTAACAAATTTCCTATACAGAACTTCTTAAAAATGAGGCGTGTGACGTCCTCTTAATATTTGAATATATAACTGATAGTAATTATTCTTATAGCGAAGTTCTGTTTAGAATAGTTTTTTTGAATGCAATGAGTTATCATTGCTTTCAAATGTAATAGGTACATCCACAAAAATTATCCTGTCTGATAAGCGAAGTACTTCCACCCTTAATAACGCATGAGGAGCGAATTTTTTTAACTGGACCAGTTTTTATTCATTTCATTTCGAAGGTTTAGGATTAAAGGAACGTAATACAAATTATAATGAAAGGAACGAATGCAGTTTAGCTCAGAAGCGATTTTTTGAAATTATTTTTTTAAAAATGTGTGTTTTTACATGCTTAATGTGGTGGTACTTTTTAAAAAAGTCGCTCAAACTTCATTTAGAAGTATTATGGCCAAAAAACTTCAAAATTTTCAATTTTTAATAGTTGAATTTAATAAAACGATTATAACGTCAAATTATTTTTATAAATAACATAATATTTAATACATTTTTAAAATTTACTTTTTTTCGATGTAAATTCTTGTAATATTTTCCACATCTCCACACATATCCGTCAATGCAATTCGAATTTAAACTTAACTTAAGTGAATGGCCATGAACGCATTTTAATGTGTTATGTTTGGCAATTAGTGTCCAAGACTGCAATTTTTCAATAACTGCCAAAGAAACAGCCCGTTGGCGTTTTCGCTTAAATAGTTCATAAATATCAATAAAATCGAGAGACACGTCATTAAAATTGTCATTGCACACAAAACATAACTGTTCGAAATTAAAATCGATGCAAGTTTTCAACTACCTACGAGTTATATAACTATTAATTCGTTATCTGCTAACCGTTATCGGTGTCCCATGTTATAATTAAATTGTATCGTTCAATTTCTACAATGCTTATGTAATAATTATCAAACAGTATTACCAGTGCACCTGTACTATACCTATTACCTATACTATACACTACACCTGAAAAGTGAAAACACGATGAATCGTTGGATGTTCGATGCAAGTTTGTATGTTTGTCATTGTGGATTACGTGTTTCAATGTGCGACAAACCAAATGCTTATTTGGAAAACAGTAAAACACAATTTTTTGTATGCCAAAAAAATTGCACTGACCCTTCGATATGTCGATACCGGAGCATCCTAGTTGGGTCCCGAACACCAGGGGGCAATCACAGGTAGTGTACTAGTTGGGTCCTGGAT
This sequence comes from Pemphigus obesinymphae, assembly GCA_025469235.1. NCBI lineage: Eukaryota > Metazoa > Arthropoda > Insecta > Hemiptera > Aphididae > Pemphigus > Pemphigus obesinymphae. The sequence continues at coordinate 18,195 of JAIPRL010005519.1, read as the reverse complement.
TATTTTAGGTGCTACACTAGTTGGGCCCCGGATTTTTTTTGGTATTACACTAGTTGGGTCCCGGATTTTTTTTTGGTCCTATACTAGTTGGGTTTTTGTAACCCAATATTTTGTAAAATTAATGTCTTATACATTTTTACCGACACAAAAGTGATTTTTTTTTAATTGTATTTTATATTATATGTATTTTTAATATTTGATTTTTAACACCTAATATTTTTTCATTTGTATTGTATTATATCATATTTTGTGAAATTCCAATCATTTATATTTTTATTATCTCCAGAACAAAATATTTTTAACCATACCTGCCGTCAAAAATAGATCGTAGACAGTCTTAAGTCTGGTAAAATGGAAGGAAAATGTTAGTGTAGTGTAGTATTTACCGAAAAACATTGGGGACCCAACTAGTATAGTACCTAAAATAATCCGGGACCCAACTAGTGTAGATATTTTAATTTTGTAATTTTGGGACCCAACTAGGATGCAGTCGTCGATACTTTAAATACATGGCAGATGATTACCACTTATGTGACTGTTGTACACAGGCGTCATTGGGTGTCGCCAAATCAGGCATACATGTGGGTAAACCATAATGTGCAAAATCATACACCGACCCGAATAGATGCAGATATTTTAAGTTGTATCAAATAGAATATTAGGTAGTTAGTTATTAAAAAGAAAGATATAATAACAATGTATCTCAATTGTATTACATGACTACAAATATATTCATGAATAAAATACATCTGTAACATTTTTTATTGCTTATTATTTTAACCTATTTCTTCCGACCCAAAAAATATTAGTTAGTTCTGATTTCACTGAAAACTTCTTTATGTTATTACACATCGAATGAAAAAAAAAAATAAATTCAAAAAATAAATTTCGAGTTACTTTAATATGCAAATGCTTGAAATAACTTTATAATTAAGTTCTACGTGGTTTATTAACAATAATATAAAAAGTATGTACGACAGGTAAATTTTGATTCCACCAAAATGTTGAGCATATAAATACTAACATTAAAAAAAAAAAAATGTCCAAAAATATAAATTTTTGGTATTTTAAGCTCGAAAACACGATTTTTAGAAAAATTGATAATTTTGAAGTTTTTGGACTATAACTTCTAAAATAAGTTTGAACGACTTTTTTAAAAAAATACCACCAAATTAATCATGCAAAAACATACATTTTGAAAAAAAAATTCCGAAAAATCGCTTGGGAGCTAAACTGCAATTATGCCCAATGAAAAATCAATTGCTTTTGGTGAAAATGTGGATAAAATACAAGTAAAAAATTTATAATTTCTCAAGAATATTTAAAAATAGAACGTGTTTAATAATAAACCAAATAAAAATAAAAATTTCATTAAAATAAAAAAATGAATTTTGTTCTCCTGATAATTATTTTACTTTTAGTTTATACGTTCCTCTAATTCTAACAACGAACAATTTATAAATTAATTTTTTTATTAATAAAATAATATTCTTCAGATAACTGTTTTAATGTAAACAGATAATGTAAATAGTTAAACATATATTATTATGATGAAACTTTACATAATTATTATAGTCTATAAAAAAACAGTTTTCTAAAAATTAATAACACTTTTTTCTAAAAACTAAATACGAAATGTTTATAAAAATAAATTCCTGTTAACAATAAGTGAACACTGTAGTTTAATTTAGTTATTTAAATGGTAATAACATTATTTTACTGAAGTTAAATTAAAAAAAAGAAAAAATGTTATTTATTTACGTACCTAACAATTTAATGTATAATACTATAATATTTTATAAATACAACTTTAAATTAAAGCGTGCATTTAATAATTTTTTAAGCTCATTACATTTATTATGCACGTCCCTTAAGAGTACTTTAAACCACAAATACCATCAAGAATATATTTTTAAATAAGTTTTAATGTATAAATTCTATGGTAAAATTTACACACAACGAAAAGAATTCATCGCAATCATATTATAAAAAGTTCTCGAGATTTTTAGTGTGACCGACAGTGATTTGTGTTTTACTAAGTGATTAATGTGTATAATTTGTTGAATTTGATATAATATCCTATTGACTCCATTTATAATTAGTATATAGTTACTTTCCAAACTCAACCATGACTTCGTTAATATTCAAATTGAGTTTATGATTTACAATAACACTGTGAAACTTTTCAATAATACCCTTTATATATATAATAAAAGTAATCTTAATAATTTTAAGTAAATGTGAACTTATATACAGTGGCTTTAAACCTACACAGTTATAAAGTATACACAGAGAGTACATTTTATAGTCTATTGTTGTCTTTAAAACCAAAACCGAACATCTTGAAAATAAATTCATTATGTGTATAGTCAAAGTAAAATAATTTGGCTAACAAAGTTAGAGGTTGGGTTAGTATATATACTTAAGTAAGTTGTCTATATAATGATTTTATATATATAGTTAAATTTACCTATGGAATTTGTAAACCATTTTTTAACTATTGGTTTATATAGTATTTTTGACGATGAATTTGATTTAAATTATCTTATTCAGTAAAATCTTTCATCGAATACCTACTATTTGTTTTTATTTTTGATATCCACCTACATTACAACTCGCTTATTGATTAAATTTTATTTTTTTAAATTAATCAAATAAATGGTCATCATTTTATGCTATTCCTCATATCTAAGAATAAAAATCGCAAATAAAATATATATATTCAACGAAAAGAAAAAAATATAATTTATTTTTGAAAAAATTAGAAATTCAATATGAAACTAAAATACCAGCTTTCTAAGTATACAACTTTGACTGTGCGTATATGAAAAATACTTTTTTTTATGGATACCTACTACCTGAACGACAAACTTCACGTAATTTGTAAAATATAACATTTGTTAATTTACTGTTCATTTTTAAATTTATTTCTTGAACCTGCAAAGCTATGGATCTGTAATGGTTTTACTACGTTTCTAAAATTTTAATGGGCTTTAAAACAAAGTATGTTAGTACAGAAAATCCAACACGTTTTAGGCACAAAATCTAATCAAATGGCGACTAAACTTTATTGCCAGTACCGTGGAAAACGTTTTTATTGTTTCTTTCTAATTACGACATTTTTTTCATAAATTTTTGTTGGTACAAATTAAATTAAAAACTATTTATTCAGTAATAAAACCAACTAGAGGTGCAGAGAGTGTTGAAAAAAATGAATATAGTATATAACATCGGAAAAATAAACAAATAAATAATAATTTTGTTTCCGATTTTCACTTTTTATGTTATTGTATTTATTTATATAAAAAAAGTCATAACGTTAGTGTCATGTTGAAATCTAGCTTAGAATATTACCATAATAACAATATTGGAAAATTTTAATGTTAAATAATTATATCAGTATTATGACGATAATTTGAAAATTTTTCACGGTAGATACAGTATAACTGACATAGGAGTTGTAGCCTAGTTGTTTGTTTTTTTATAATATATTATGTTGGAACCTTGAATCGTTTTTGGGATGTTAATCTTGATATTACATTATTATTGTCAATCTCTCACTATTTTCTTCGAGGTATAAGTGTATAATAAACGTCTTTATTATATGGAGATTTAATATTATTCTAATACTAGAATACTAAATATTATTTTTATTTTAATAAAACACCATTAAAGTGTTACATAAGTACTTAGCAGAGAGTGGAAGCCTATCGGTAGATGACATTTAAAAGGGGAAAGGGTCTAAAATTCCCAAAAATATACTGCCGTAGAATCGATGTTATAGTTCTTGCCTCTCACGTATATTACCCATAAAATACAAAAACGCTATAACTGTTAAGTTAATTTTATTTAAACATTTTTATTAATATTATTAAAAGTTTATTCATTTTATTAATTTGGATTTTAGAAGTTAATGGCTCGTAGTTCTTTAGATGTTTTGTGAAGGAAAACATGATAAAGAATTTGATTGACTAAATAGTTGGAGAACTAATAGATATTAATAATAAATATATATTATAAAAATATCATATATTATAAAATATAAATAATATATTTTATGATAATATAAAATAAATGTTTTATATTATTATTAATTTATTTTTATTTTTAATAAGAGTATTATATTTTTGAATTATTCAATTTTTAATTTTAAATACATTGCATAAAGATTACAGAAATATTAAATGTAACTAATTAATTTATAAGATAGAGAACATATTTATTTGGGAACGCTATGCAAAGAACCGAAGCAATGAGTATGAGGATCATAATAGAATATCAAGAAGTTAGGGGATTGCTAGGAAGTTGACCATGGAAACGATAGATTGACGAGGAAAAACAGGACTTCAGATCGATAGGGGTTGGGAATTGAAGTGAAATAGGTTCTTAGGTTTGAGAAATATGAAAAGTGGTGTTAGTTAAAAATCTTGCAAAGTTACATAAACCGACGAAAAGAAAGATAAATAGTAAACAAATCTACTTTATAAAGATTGACATGAAACCGAATAAGTTGTTCTAATTCATTATTTTACATATACCTGTTACTTATTATACAATGGCTTGAATTAAATTATGGCATAAATTATATCGATAAACTATTATAGGTTTATATGGGCCTAATTACTCGATAATGCAAGTTAATTTCATTGATATTGTACTATACATTTATACGTTATATTTCTCTCTTGAAATATTCTAAAAAATGATATTTTTTTACCTTTAGGCGTTTTAATTTTTGTTAAACTAGTCATCATGTTCATTCTACGTTTCTATCTTTACCTATGAAATCTAAAACTAACTTTAAAATCCTCCCCCTCCCATTACATGAAAATTTCACCAACTTTACCAACAAATAAAGACGGTGCCTCCTCTATTGAATAACAGTTCTAAACTCTGTTGAAAATATATTCTCTACTGCTCTACAAACAGCACCTCCAGCAATACATATTATTATAAACAGCGCTCGTCTGGGAATCTGAAATTCATTCATAATAAATTCAAATATTTGAATAAAAAAATACCATCATATCCAAACTAGTTTATTGATCATGATATATAGGTTTATTATCTTTTTATCAGAAAACTTTTCTTGGAAAAATCTTAGGTATTTTAATACTATATAATGTAGCTAACTATAGTATAATGACTATAATGAAATTGAACTCAGGGAAATTAGGTACTAAATACATTTGATATTCAAATTAGTTTAATATTGTTATATTACGTGAATGGTTCCCTTAGATATTTAGTTATCTATATTTAGTTATTGATTATTGAAGTATGAAAAATGCATAAAATGTAATGATGACTTTAATATAATAAGTTGATGATAATTTCCGAAGTATTGACTGTCTTATATTGCCATGGTTACCAACACAATTTCTATTAGTATTTGGAATAATTTTTTATTTGGATACCAGTAACTTCGGTTTGGAGGGTTAATGAAAAAGGAAAAATGTAAGTAGATAAAAAAACTCCTGAAAATATGTCCTTATAATATTACTTTAAGAACTCTTGAATTGTGTTTATACATTTGATTCAGGGCCAATTATTTCTGTAACGCTCTTTTAAACTTTTTATTCCACACTTTTCCTTCCTTTTTTTTTTTTAGACTAAAAATTTAATTAAAAAAATGAAAAACTAAATGTTGAAAATTGGAAAATTGAATTACTTTTAATTTTATAAAAATATGTACTCTAAATTGACTATATAGGTATACTAAAGTAAGTATTAAAGTTTTCGTCATTTACAACGTGAATATTTATTTAATATAAAAATACTATATTTCCATTAAACATTGTACTAACGGTTAAATATTACGGATGTAATACAAAAATGTTGTAAATAGATTTTTTTTACCGAAAAAATTGTTTTAAATAATTTAGTTTCAATACATTAAAGTGTATACTTTATAATATCATAAAATAAATAACATTTACTAAAAATGCCATATTATTTTTATAATTTATAACGATTTGAATCCTTAAATTATTGCACTGTATAAAAGAAAGACAATTCTATTTTATACTTTAATAAAGTATAATAATTTTGTAAATGTTCCTTTTCACCCATAAAAACACGAGAATTGTTAATAGGTTAAATAAATGGTATTGTTAATTAAATAATGAAACTGTTTAAATTAAACACTTAATTTAACGCAAAAATGTGAATTTGAATATTGGAATATGATATTGTGATCTCGTAAAATCTTCTCATCATGGCGAACCCGTAGCTGTTTGCTTAGTATAAAAGTTTCAATAATTTCTGTACTTCAGAGAATTAATGATATTTAGATATGTTAAATTCAGTTGGTTATATTTATACCTATCCGTTTCGTCAGTACTTATATATTATATAGCTATCGGCATCAAAGGTATTTCCAACCTTATTTGCCTGTCAAAAGGGTCGTATTATAGTTAATAATAAGATATGTCTTAGATCTCAGGAGAGTTTCATGAGATATGTTTGTTTTTTTGGCAAAAGGTCGGAGGGGTATATGTTATATCATATATATTTTTAAATATACGCGAATCTGATTACCCATTTGTCGCGTTTTTAAATACGTTTTTAAACTCTTTATACCTATAGCTTCAAATAAATAATTTTATATATAAAAAATATACATAATATACATATATAAAGAAAAAATAATGTTATATATTATTTATATTTAGCATATTTTACTACCAGTTTAAAAAGTAAATTATTATTGGGTAACCACCAACAAACCGGAAGCAAATACGAAAACACAGTTTATTTTTTTATAAAAAAATAATAATGTTCGAGGCATATTAGTTTTTTTTTATTTTGTTTTATTATGTAATAAAAAAAAAAAAAACAAATTAGTAAGTTGAAATCCTATACTTTCTGTTTAAGTTATGATATACTGTATGATACGGTTTTATTTTGTATAGAGATTTACTGATTAATTTTGTTTATGGATACCTTTTTCATTTATATTCAATATTTCCTACAGCTATTTTTATATTTCGTTTACGATCTACAATTTAATTTTAATTTTATAAATACCAAGGTAGTATTAACAACATATCATGGTGTATTTTTTAATAATTAATTTTGAATTGTAAACAAATTTGTGAAAATTCTGATATACGGTACCTATATCATATAATTTTTTAAAGGACCTTCAAAAATATGATGTGTTATATAATTCTAAAATGTTATAAAAGTTTGTCAAAAAAAATCCTATGGTAGCGAATATACGATAGCCTTGTGAAAAATTTTACTTTGCATTTTATGTTCTGGCATCGGAACAAAAAGCACATTATAAGTAGTTCGAAAAGCCAAAAAACCATCTCACGGTTTCCGATTTTCTTATACAGACGAAAATATTTTAATAAATGACCGTTGTTATAAAGTTTTGTTATTTGCCATAAATATCGAATAATGATTTAACACGATTATAGATTTATGTTTTATACCATTTAGACAGTGTATTATCCAGAAATTAATAATGATTTGAATTAGCTGTGAATTTTTGTCGTTAAATTATGTATAAAAAAATTTAACATAAAAAAAAAAACAATAATAAAAATAAACAATAATAATTATTCATCGTTTTCTTATCATTTTTTTCAGTCCAATTCTAAATATTAAAGTGTAGTATTCTTAAATATTGTTTTTGTTATAAACGAAATTTTAAAAAAATAATGCTCAGTAGAATGTTTAATTAGTAACTACTATTTTTCATATGGTATGTTAGGTTAGATACAGCCGTACTGATGATGGATATGTTGCATTTAAAAGCAATTATAAATGAATTATTTTAATTTGAACATCAATATTTTCAAAAATTGCATGATTTGAACATCAATATTTTCAAAAATTGCATGATTTGAACATCAATATTTTCAAAAATTGCATGATTTGTATATTTGTATAAAAATTGTATATCATTTAGAAAAGTAAAATACATACACATTTTGTGAAAATTTTAAATTTCATTATTCATATTTTTTTTCGGAATTACGAGGGTACATCCTATTTTTCTGTAGTTTTTACCTACCTATTTATTAGAAAAGTCGAGAAATTAAATAATTAACTATTCAATGTTATATTTAGATTAAATTTGTTGTTAGAAAATGGATGCATACTTCACTAGCTTACTCGTACCACTGAGAGCCTAAAATTGATCATATTAGTCAATAATTCTAGGTAATAATAATAATAATAATAATTATATTATATTTCCAAACTGATTTGACGTCCTTCATAAAAATATAAAGTATAACAATTTTTTAAACTTAATTTCCCTTTAGAATTCCAGAAGATCTAGTTTAATCAATATTATTACCAGCAATGTTAAACTATTAAAATTTCACAAAATTGTAAATTATTAAAATAAAAAATATAAATACTATAAATAATAACAAATACAACAATACAAATTATGGAAAATAATGATAAAATGTTAATTTTATATGGTTTTTACCCCTATAATATAATTAAATGATATGATGACTTTATTTTGTTGGCACTTAAACTTTTTAGTCGTTCATTTTATGACATGATTTGACGTCCAAAAATCTTTCCTATGCCTTAAATATATTACTGTGCTGACTTTTTAAGAAACTACTATGATAATAGAAACATTAAAAAAAAAAAAATTCTAGTAAATAATAGTATTTAAATATTTGTCTAGACTCATTATTTTAATTTTTACTACTACTACTACTACTACTACTATTATTATTATTATTATTATTATTATTATTATTATTATTATTATTACAAGTACAGATCAATAATATACATTTTAGTTATAATGTTCTAAGATTAAACCATATTTAATGAATTTTTTAGTGAATGAATAATTATAATAAGTTCGATCAAATTTATCTTGTAAACATTGATCGCTTAAATATATTAATATTTACAATTTTCATTCTAAATTATTAGTTCCTATGCGTATATATGGAAGAAGTATTTTTCGATTTTATTTTCCACATTCGAATACAATTGATTTTTTCGTAAAATAAATAATTTATACCATGTACCGAAAGTCTTGGTAATTTCGAACTTGGAATTCAATTTTAATCTTTACGAATCCTTATAGTATACTACACATTCATCATTGATACGGAGTTTAAATATAAAAAGTTATGTCATATGTGGGGCCCATGAAATTGGAGTTCTGTAAAGGATGTTTTTAATTTACGATACGAATTTGTAACTTTTTTTTATTCATCTGTGAATATTATATTCCACGAACCAATGCGAACTATTGAGTTTACAATTTACAAAAGTAAGGAATAATACATAATAATCTGTTTAGAGAGAAGTGCAGAAAAGTTATTTTCCTAACGTATATTGTGTAAATATATTACTGAAACGTTTTTGGTCGTAGTTGGATAAATTCAAATTATTTATATATAAGACATATCGTAATTGTTCATCGGCAAGAAGTTAATTAAAGTTGTATATATAAATAAAAGATGTTAAATTTACCGGAAAATTTCATTATAATTCGTTTGAATTTATTGGATAATTACAGAGATTAATTATTGTTATCGGGCTGGAAACAATGAAAACAATCGATTTTCTTACCACGACCGCAGTCTTAATACATGAGATAAAAACAAAACGTACAGTATTTTTTCTCGACCAACTTTGAAAAATCGAAATATTTTTTATTTTTGCCCGATTCCCATGTATTTTTCAACAGATTTTATACATTTGGCTTTTATACAATATTGCTTAAACATAAGAAGGGTATATTTTACTATTAAAAATATAATATATTTATTTATTACTATGAATAATACTTATAGATAAGTATAATAATATTATTTATCTAGTTGCATTTTATTTTATAGTTATATCATGATGTATTGCGTATAATTTGATTTTAAGATTGTCGATAATTTCTCATAAACAGATTAGTTGAAAAACGACAAATGTATTGAAATTCATTTATTTAAAAAAAAAAAAGTTATAGTATTTTGCATTTTACAATGTAATAATAATTTAACATGTATTAAATTTAAAATTAACTGTAGTCAATTGAATACAATAATAATTAATAGGTAGTTAATAAATGACAAAGGTGGGTATGTATAAAAAGATAAAAATTTCATTGGATAGAAAAAACACTTAAAAAAATACATGATCAGAAGATGGTAAAGTAGTTTTTGAAACTAAACATATTTATTGTAAATATTCCGTTTTAAGCTATTATACTAATTTTATTGTTCAAAATTTAATAAAGAATCATAGAACATGAATTTATAAAATATTCGACTTGACACATTTTGGAAAATGTCTTATCTGACCTGATGCTTTATCTGTTTTATAATTATTTAAATTATAATAAATTTTATTTCGAACAAACATTTATTTTTAATCAAAGTGTTGTGCAATTGGAGTTAAGTTATATTTGCCTAACCATATTAACACCTCCATGATGAATCATTTATTTGTGTTTATATGTTTGAGATTTTAAAACTTAAATATAAAAGTGGAATTATCACAAAAATAACATTGGAACGTGTATTTTAAAATACGAAGGATGCGAGCGGAAGTGAATAGCTGGTGTATGGCAATAATCCTAAAATTATATAAAAAAACTTTTAAAGGGGGAATATATCTCTTATATATATATATTTTTTAAGTATTATATTTTTCAATAGAATATAAAAATAAATCATTGATGGTAATTTATTGATGGTTATTTCAATAACATAAATATTATTTTTGCTTATTAGAATATTTGTCTGTTATTTTGAAAAAAAAAATTGAAGTAGTTTAAGATTTAAGACTTACGTATATATTTTGTTATAAAACTGGTTATATAATTTCCATTGTCTAATCAGGCTTGTTGAAGTCGCAAATCCAATTAAAGGTCGTATATTTTTAGAATGTATATAAATCGGATATTATGATAGAGATAAAGTTATCACTTACCTAGATGCTATAGAGATTTTCTAGCAGAATACGAAACATAACATATAAAATATAGTCAATTGTGCATTTATGGTCATTATGTGAAATTTATCTCTAAACATGCTTTTTTTTATCCTAAAATTAACTTTTTTTTTGTCAGTTTTTCAACTACTTTTGGTCAATTTTTGGCTTTGTTCTATAATGAAAAAATATACGTAATAATATAACAATTAAAAAAAAAATTTACCATATAAGATTGACTGATTGAGTAATTTATAAAATATTCTAAAAAAGTGCAGTTCATACGACCTTGCTAAAAAAAATATGAAATATCGAATAAAAATTGGAATATAGACGACCTCTTAATTAAAGGATTTTTTCTCAAAAATATTATTAAAATTTTTCTATATGATATCAATCGGTCATATTTACTTGTAATAATTTGTATATACAGTTTAAAATATACTCAAATTGTCTATTGTCGTAATCAAAAGAGTAGATATTTTCATGAAAATAACTATATTTTTGTGAAATTATGACATAACCTCAAATTTATGATTAACTCAAATATGAATACAGTGATATGTATTACCTCTATTTATGATAAACACGTATAATTTTCAATAATTGCAGGAATTTTCTGGAAAACCAATGTTATGTCTATTCCGATCGGTATTTTAATGTCACGTATGTAACCCGTAATATTACATTTGACTCAATAATATTGGATAGGCATAGGTATACCTATCTAGGTATACCTATACCTAGGTATATAGTTTAGTTGAATTTTTGTTTTCGAATTTGAAAACTATAAATGCGAGTGATTATGACGTTGTCGTGACGATTATTGCATGCAAATAGGGTTCTAGGGTTTTCATTCACATATCCATAGTAATCGAGACCACATCAAACGAACTGTAACATAAATATAATAACAACAGGTAAAACGAGAAGTATACGTGCGACCATATAGGGAGTAGTATCATATTTATAATAGCACGTGCTCCTCAAGAAGGAAAAAATAAGGAAAATATAATATTTGTCGACCGTTTTTCCAAACCGTTTATCTCGACGAAACGAGACGCTTTGTAAGGCGACGGTAACCCGGATAATGGGTTTTAGTCATATAGTATTGAGCCCGGTATTTTTTCAACCCTGCTCACTACAGCCATACAGGACGTTAATTTATGTAAATTGAAAACTATTTCGTCTACGGGGCCTCGGAGGAGAAATGAAGTCCTCGACTATGTTATTTATGGGATGGCCGGGTGAAAATAATGGATAAGGTAATATACCTATGTTAGAGGACCGATTTATCGGTCAATTCCCGTCAAATTCGTAATCCGTCGATTCAATCAGTGTTACGTGACATTGTTACAGATGATCATACCGCAGAGATTATAATATAATTATATGTAGAATTGATAGTATATTATATACTATCAATTCTCTAATTAGGTTATATGACGTTGTTTTTTTTTTTTTTTTTTGTCGGTTTAATGTATTCCATCACAATATTTATGGTGTACCTTATCAAATGGGTACAAAGATATTGAGGTGTAAACGTTTATAATAATCTTATACGCATCTAAGTTCAGTGTATATATTTCATATTGAAAATTGTGTTTTTCAATAAATTGGTTCTATATCACCTATATCGTAACGCATGTTTCAATATTATTTCACCTTGGCGATTGGAACACATCTATTTTTTTTTTTTTTTTTTTGGATTTATAATATTAAATGGTATTCAGATATACAGTATAATTTAGCTGGTCTATACAAATACAAACTGAAAACTGTTATAAGTCCGCAAAGTGAGTAATAGCTCATTAAATGCATTATAAAATTTTAAATCTTTTTAACATTGATTCGAATAATAACGAAAATCTAAATGTAACGTAATAATCATAGAGTATAATATTGCAAATTTTTCAAGTAAATAAATATACATTTGTCATCATTATGGACACTAAATACAATATTTTGCTCCATTTACGGAGTAAACCGTCGAAAGGAATGCATAGAAAGAGTACAGTTGTAATTATCGATAGATAGTAAATATATTTGATGAAAACGTCAATAACTTTATCTATGCCAAATTTTTGATACAAGGATATTATTGTCAAGGGATACAATTTTAATAGGCAAATACATATTTTTAGATCTTTAAAATTTAATAACTCTTCATTATACGTTTTTATTTAAAATATTATAAAAAATCATCAAAAGATGAAACTAAAAAATATCTAACAATATTATTTAGTGCTTGTTTGTTTCTAAACAGTATGAAAAAAAGAGTGCAAGAAAATGTAGCCGTCTATCATTTGTTCTTTCTTTTTTTTTGTACCTACTTTCAAGATTATATTTATCAAGTTGATAAAATCTCGAAGTGCCATAGACACATATTAATGATTTATTTTTTGTGTCAAAACTTCTTAGATAAAATCTCAGAAACAAAAAAGTGTACGGAAGAAGAAAATATAAATTTTCCACCGATTTGTTGTTGATGATGTCTGTGACAAATAATTCTATTATCAATATTTTGTTTGAAATGCATGAAATAAACGTGTATAATGGAAGTTTTTACTTTCCATTTTTCACCTTCAATTTACCTCTTTCTTCAATTGGCAGGATGTGAGAAAGGTGCAGTCCATTTAGTTAATTAGTTTATGAGAAATCGAATTTTTCGATTTTGAATAAAAATTTGTTTACTGATATTAAGATATTATATCGTTTTAATGTAATCACTGAAATTACATTGAACGAGATATTTACAAATTTGTTTTTGTGTGTGCGGTCTTAAATGAATATACCAGTAATACCCACATATTTACTCGGTTTATATAATATATTAAATTCACTAAACGTAAATTTGATTAAATTAATTAAGAGGCTGTACATAACCACCCATTATACTAAGTATATTTACTCAATTAATGAGGAATATACATAACATATTAATCATGAATTATACATTTAGAATATTCAGTAACAAATTTTATGACGAATAGGCATTTGCTAGATAATAAACATATTATTTTTGTAAAATATTATTGTATATAACAATAATGTAACAGGTTTTTAAGTTTTGGTAAACAATATATTTTATAAAAATGATATGCCATGGTATAGATAGATATATAAAATGTATTGGCCCTTTTAGATAGTTAAAGATCTAGTATACCTAAATGTTATAATGCGTTGTTAATATACGTTATGTTATGAAAGAAAATAAATACCTAAGGTTTCATAGATTATTAATTAATGGAATATTTAAATATTTTATTATTAATATTTATTCGAAATTGAAATTAATCAATAGGCATTATTACTGATAAGTTTTAGTAAAACGCTTTTCTAAATAATTAAGAAATTTTCGTTTTAAGCCCATGAATTGTATAGTCTGGAATCAATTGCACACTGAACACTAAATTATAACATTTTAAATTATAATTTATTAAAATAAGATATATTTGTAAAATTTGGTACATTGGTTTCATCGCACGGTCATGTGACAATGGATGCAGTGTACGACTAATAAAGTGGATGGATAAAGAGAAATGTGATGCATCATACCCGGTCGAGAACTTAGTGGAATTGTGGAAGTGTACTTGAGTTTTTACATGGAGTAAAAATGCTCGAAGTTGAAAGGAATATGTTACGAATGCACACAGCCAGGATAGAGCGTGGTTTTTTGTAAGAGCCGTTATTTCCGTAAAACCGACGCGGAGAATAAAAGTAATTAGTTTTACGTCACAAAGAAAAAACTAACGTGTCGAATGTCTGTATTTTTAAAAGTCGAACAGAAAAAATAAATGGCCGCAAATAGTGTAGATAGACTCTGAATGGATTCCATGGAGAGATACTCGTTGGATAGGCATACAAATTAAAATCGGTCAGCTGTTGTTATCGAAAATGTATGTAGTATTCTTTAATTGATTTACCACACATTTGTGGATGTAAATTATGCTATTTCGTCATTTCAAACATTCCATAATTTATTGTTATACGGTAATACACGGACATGTGCAAATTGTACTTTTAGGCAAGGGTCTGTGCCAGCCGTATGATTTGAAATTGGATACATTCGAAAAGAAATACAATTAAACGAAGGAAATACGAGTAAGTATATTCGAGAGAAAGAAAGCGAGAGGACGAGAACTAAAACATAAAGCCTTAGGTGAAAATAAAAATTATGTCGTCATTAGAAATGGGCGAATCCTCGTTATCCTTTTAGAGGTTACATAACAAACAAGAAAAACCTAGTCAATTCAAAAAATAATTTCTCGAGTTTTCAAACTTTCATTACTTTTCGGAGATACTTTTTTTTATATTTTAACCAACTGCACTTAGAGTTAAAGATATAATTTTCTCACGAAGCCTTGAGAATGGGATCGTGTCAAATCCAACAAACGAGCAATTCAAACCATAAAATGCGTTTATTAGAAACAGAGAATTGGAGAATGCTAAATAAAACATCACGAAACAAAAGTACTGTGGACTTTTTTTTTGACCTTGCCCGGTGATAATTCATAAAAAGTAACACAATCTTTTTTTTTCAACAAAAGGTTGGCAGTTTTATAGAGCGCAATATACTTTATTTTTATACACCTGTGTTTGTAGTTTTGTATACATGCATATATATATTATATATGTATATGTATTATATTTTTAGTCGTTACGCTTATCTGTACCTTTTACGTGTTAATAAAAAAAAAAAACCAAAAAAAAAATTACAAAAACACATTACTAACCGGAATGATAGTATACCCATCTAACGGTACTATATCATAAAGTGTTGTAGATATAAATATTTGTGCCTAAGTATATTTTTCAAACGCTATTTTTTTTTATTTCAACACGCGATGAATTTCTTCTTTGGGACAATCCTGCTGTGTTAATTCTTGTATCTACAAATGTTTGAAAAGTAATATCCGATGATATTTCAGTGATAGGTGGGTAGCTAACTGAAGTAACTCAAAACTCAAATCCATTGAACATGATACACTTTACGCTGAAAGAGTGTTGAGATTTGTAACTAAATTTGAATAATATATCTAAAAACCAAAAATAAACGACATTGTCATTATATTATTATAAATCTAATACCATTGATTATATAATATAATATAACATAGATGATATATAATCAATATTAATACATATTTATATATAATAAATATTCATTATTATTATATAAACCTATGCGTATAATACTATTATTGTTTAAAGAGTTTAAACTGTAAAGACCAATTTATGTAATATTGCGATTAAATGTTTCAAATGTATTATTATATTGGTTATAATTAGGAAATCATATTACCCGAAAATAATTCACAATATATCATCTAAAAATTAATTTTATTTTCTAAGGTATTTTTGTAAAGCAGGACTTGATTTAATGGTTTTTAATTTTTCTAACGATTTTTCAATTTTATTGGTTTTTATCGTTGGTTTTAAAACCATTTTATTTTCATTTTTCGGTTTTGGTTACAAGACTGGTTTTTCATAATTTTAGTTATTGATTATTGTAGGTTTCTTTGTTAGGGTTTAGCAAATTTTTACTTATTGCCTATAAACTGTTATTTTATATAGCTACACTAGGATGGCACTCAAAAATTTTTTTTTTGGTGTTTTCATTTTCTCATGCATTACATTTGTTATATTTGCCTTAAAAATAATATTTTGAAAATTTGAAGTAATTTCATAAACACTTAGTGGTAGTTCAATGAACATCAAAATATTAGTATATGAAATATGTACTAAAATAAAACTATAATTGTATTGGATATATAAAATTGAATTATTTCTATTTATTTGCAACTATAATAACTATTGCTAAAAAAAACTAATACAAATTACATAAAAAATTACAAGGTTTCTTCATAAATAAAAATACATCATATGTTTATAAATTAATCATATTTGTAATATTTTGTCGATTTATTGGAGTCCGGAAAATCTTGCCTGTGTTTTTCGATGACTTGAAGAAGGTATTGTTGTTGATCTTCTTGATTAGTTAGAATTCCATTGAAAAATGTCATCAATGATATAACCCTTTCTGCTGCGTCATTAACCACTTTAAGTTTTTTTATTTTTTTCACTGCCATCAATATATTCGATATTACTTATCCAAGTACTTGGATGCATACCTAGTTAAAAAGTCAGTTTTAATTTCAAGAGCTGTAAATATCTTATAAGTATTATTTTTTACAAAGTCGTGCAATTCACTATTTAGAACCCAATTTTCTGGGAGTTGTATTCGTTGTTCAGGATAATCAGACCTAATTTTATCTAAAGCTGTAATCATATGTAATTTAATATTACCTGCAACTCGAGAGTCAAAAAATACTAATCCAATTAATGTATCATTAAGATACCATAAATGTGCAATAAATACTATTAATGCTAATTTGTAGATACCATTACATGAATTTTTATACGTAATAAGATCTTTTAGAAAATTTAAATCATTTAACGGTCCACCTGAAGCATCATTAGAAGTATACCATACTTTTAAATATACTCTCATTATGAACAGAGTAAAATGTTCCAAGTTTATTATTTCTGTTTCGTTTAGTTTAAAATGTGACCGAAATAAAAACATTTTTATACAATAAATTATTTTAGCCATCTATTTAGCTCGATGACAAGCGCACAGTTTTCGAAAACTTTTATTTTCTGGAAGTTCTTCTCCAAGATAAAATAAACTCAATTGTAACAACTCATTATAATCGTCACGAGGTTGAACTGAGTTCATTTATCAATGATGAATTAAACTAAATCAGTTTTAATAAGTTCAAGTTCTGGAGTTATAAAGTTTGTATTCACTAAACCATTTTCAAATGCATCTTGAATTATGTTAGGCCAGAAATTTGGAAGTTTTTTAAATAATGCAATATCGGGTCCATTTAATGGACCCATTATATAAATGGTCAAATATTTTACCAACAACAATTTCAAAAATTTGATGCTGATGAAATATGATGCAAGTTAAAAAAGCCGGTCAGTAGGTTGTGGAAGCACTTCGCTCGTCGGGTGTCAGTATTTGTGGATGCACTTCGCTACTGGGCAGAATAATTTTGGTGGATGTATTGAATTTGAAAGCAATGTTAAATCATTGCATTCAATAAAACGATTCTGAGCGTAGCTTCGGTGTAGTGTATATAACTCATATCATTTTTTTTTCTAGGGATCGATCGAGGCTGTTATTTTTATTTTATTTTTTAGTCGTGTTATTCATCATTGAAAATCACAATTTTTGCCCAGGTCTTAAAATCTCATTTTACC